>JBAMJV010005550.1:0-50487 GCA_037951105.1 Echinarachnius parma
CCTATCCCACTCAGCGAGTATTTTTTTCATGCCGTGTAGGTGTGAGTTGGCCGTACGGGGGCCTGCAATCTTCTATTAGAATAATACAGTGGCATAGCTACGGGGACCAGAGGGGGCATATGCCCCCCTCCCAATAATTTGAGAAAAACAATTCAAAACATAAAGATGAAATCTGTGGAAAATAAAGATATATATACAGTGTGCCCTCAATGATTTGTGTGCCTTCCCCCCCCCCCCTCCAAAAAAAAAAATAAATAAAAAAATAAATAAATCAGTCCAACCAAGCTATGGCACTTTGAATATATTGTAATATCCCATTGTTATAAAGAACAAGGATATATCATTTTCGAGGGGGTGGGGGGGGGGGGGGGGAACATGTACAAGTTCTTTAACCCTATTAAACCATGGACCCTACTTCCCTAACACCGGCAATACAAACATATTATGTAAAGCTTAAATACAGCCCCTGGTGGTCTTTATAGACTGTCATTTCTGAGTATACTATAGAGACGGTAAGATAGCACAAAACAGTCACTCTTCCATTTCTGACAAATCTGCACATAAAATAAAACTAAAACAAAATGGTGCGAATAAATGTTGTCTCGTTTCTTCGACCCTTTATTCAGGTTTAATTTATGCATGGACAGCACTGTTCTGCGTAAAATTAAGATATCCAATTGCACACCATATAATAACATAATAACAATCATCTATTCTTACATGCGATAATGGTCAGGGGGCGATTCACAAAAATTCAAAGTTGAACTTAACTCTAAGTTGGACCTATCTATTATGGAAAGCTGTTAGTTTCTTTATACGATTTTGTAAACAGTTCTTTTGAAAAGGCATACATTTTGATAAAATAAGTTATAATTGTTACTATCAAGGAGCCTTAAAATCTTTGATATGGTTTTGTTAGAAGTCTCAAATACTTGGTTTGTTTTTGCTTTTGAATATGGTTAGTTCACAAGGCTTCAAATGGCTTTCCATAATTGTTAGGTCCAACTTTAGAGTTAAATTAAACTTAGAATCATTGCAAAACACTCCCTGAAGACCCATAAATGTACATGTTTCTGAGCAGTATTGTATACCATTATACACAAAGATGTAATATAATATATCAACAGAATGAACCATTTTCAAATCCTAATATTGCTAGATATGTTAATACCAAGAGGACCAGTAATAAATACATGTACCTAAGTGAAATACAATACCTAAAATTAAAAGATGCTTCGATGCCCAACACATAAACACATACATGTACATTTACCTAAACATTTACCCCAACTATGTAGTACACGTATATTATGAAACACCAATCAACTTGCACATATGTTTTTTTTATAGTTCACAAATGCAATTTAACATTTAATAGTGCAATGTTCTTTCACATAATGTGAGTTATTTTTTGTTATTATTAGATAATTAACAAGGTGATTACATATTTAAATGTAGACCAGGGATAAGCAAAAAAACAATCACATACATTTACAGAAAGAAAAATATCTAGAGCTTTAGATTTATCACAATGAAACCAAACCACTGTTAACTTAAATTAAACATACTAATTGTTAATGAATATCAATAACACAAGCAATTCAGAGAAGTGCTTGGCAATGTTTTAAAAGAAAACGAATACAAAAAGTTGGTAATAATGTCAAAGTAGACAATTAATGGAATGAAAGCTAGGTCTTCTTTGGGATTATCTTGATAAAAACAAAGTATACAAATGTGAACACTTTGAACTAAAACCGTGGAGACAGATCCAAGTAAAATCTGATGCTAAGAGTATTAAAATATCATTTAATTTTGTGTTTATTAGTACTTTTTTCAAATTCACCACATCATATCAATAATAAACTGTCTACAAACCTGTTATTAAACATAGCATTTTGAGGTAAACTAAAATCCAGAATCAATAAATTTAATTATTTTGCATTGTGATTTATACAATATCTCATGAAAAGAAATAAAATGAAATCAATATTTTGAAAGACTATTATTTAATTCTACCACTATTACATGCCAATCCCTTGCATTCTTATTTATATTTTGTATTGGTATAATATTATGTATATTTATTTCAATTAATGTAACTTTTGATGTTTTTTACCATGTAAATTCACTTGTAATTTAGCATTTTGGCTAAAAATAGTTGAATAAAATACCTTGAATTGAATTGAAAGACGATCCATATACGGCCACCTTGAATATTCCGCAGGTATCATTTTTCCATAATATCTGTATTTTATGTGGTCGACAAAAGAATAGTGTGGTTAGTATGCTTACATGATTAAATCTACATAACTCAAATACATACACGAACCCCTGAATAATTATTCCAAACATCGACATGTACATTTCAACGATTTGTTCCACAAATCTAAAAATAGAAAACGACTCTCACATACAGAAAGAATATAAAGACGATAAAAACAATACTTATTCGCTATACAAATAAAATCTCACTATACTTAAATACTCTCCGAAGATAAGGTGCATTCAAACAACATACATGTAGACAGTGCAAAAAGTACAGTATAAACACATATAAAACATTTGTAGTGCACATTATATAGTAAAAACAACAGAACTGCAGCACATAGAAACTGTTCAATTAAGTGCTTAATTAATTCTAGCCACTATTCTTCTAATCAATATATGTATTATTATTACCACTATAATTATTGATATAGTTAAATAGGAAACAAAATCAATCTCATTATATAATCAATAACTTTGGAGATTATGCTGGCTTGAAAATAAATACATTATTATTTTCTTATTTATTCAGATATTTCAACCAATTCCTTTTGATATTGTCTCCTAACGAACAATCAAAGTTTTATATTTAGATGGAGGTCTGTACGTAATTTTACATCAGTTTATCACAACCATAGTTGATTTATAACAATATGAATCAAGTCTACAGACACCACTGAGCTCCATTTTTGTTCATATTTAATAGCACTCAAATTGTGTTCTCTTTTCCTCCATTTCCTGGAATAAAAACTTCCACAAATCAATCATAGAACTACGAATGTTAATATACAAAATTGGAATATCTAGTATGTACCTGATAGCCATGGCTAATAATAATTTAAAGTGCAGTAGAGTATATATTCATAGTAGCTGCGCTATATACATATTCATATTCATATTATTATTTAAAAAATTATATTTGAGGATGTAATGCAAATATTTTAGTAAATCATTTTTTACAAGAGCTGCTCTGTGAAGAAGGTTTGATAAAATTGAATTAATTTACCCTGAAAATTAAGATTCAGCCTTACACGATCAGACATCAAATTAATTAAAGGGAACCACCATCCACAAATAATATTCTTATAAATGAAAGGTAATTGTTTTGGTAGTCCATTCCACCTACAAATTCAGAAAACTTGGCTTCCAGATAAAAATTAAATAATTTGAAAACTCATCACCATGCTAGCGTAAGTGTTCATGGGTCTGCATACCAAGACTACCCCATTGTCTAGGACGTACAAATCTGTGATTTTATTGTCTCCAAACGTACACGGGTATAGAATTGGCGCACTCACAACATTTTGGCGCTTATGGAACCATCAGACCTGTTGGTTCTGTAAGTGTAGGTTTCGGTCATTAATTGTATTGTTAATGAATTACACAACCCTTTGCATAGTGTTGGACATCTAACTAATATCAAACAATGGTACCAAAACATATAACATTGTGTTGTTCTCTACGTGGTGGTCCCCTTTAAATAGTTGCAATGGTTGATTATTTCCAGCTCTAATAATCATTACATGTATATCATTCCACTAACAGCTACTTTCAAGGGTCTCATCTTCTCAGACTAGCTCTTAAATAGCATTTCCTTTCATGTAAGACAATAATCTCACAACTTTTCAATTTAGGCTTGCAAAAGGCAGACAGTATCTTAAATGGAAATGAGTTGCAAAACTAGGGCGCTTCAGTAATGCGTCATTTATTACGTTCCAGGCGCGAACACGATACGCACACATAGTAATGTACATTGTGTGACTCTCTGCATAGAGCGTGTATCATGCATAATGATTAAACATGGCTCACTCTTTGAAAAAAAGCTTTTGAATAACACAACAAAGCGGTCAAGTTTGACAATTAAATAACATTAACTTCAACTGCACTGTACATTCCACAACCCCTGATAAAAAAAAATAACTAGTATTACGCACAGAGTAAAATACTTCACATGAATTGTACATAGTAAGTTCTTAAAAAAAGATATAACTACTTGTGTTGATCTACCATTTAATCCAACTGAATACAACTCTGTATTCAATTCAAGTTCTATTACAATATCAATCATTTTGATCTACCATTGAGTCCATCTATATACACTTCTGTAAGCAAATCACAATTATGATATATCAAAAAATAACACAATCACTTGTACACATTCATGGATACAAGTGATTGTGTTATATTACATAAACAAACACATGTACCAACTACAGAAAAGAGCCAAGAGTACCTAATTCCAATGTCACAGCTATCCATTGCCATGCCATGCCATGGGTATTGGTCCTAATGTCAGGCAAGCCAAACATTTGTGATCTAGAAATTGCTGAGAAGGCAATCCACAAGCAAAAGCCTCTACCCCCCAAAAAAATGTTTAGAATAATAATTCTGTTATGATAAAACGAGTGCGACATCACTAATTTCGTACTCTTATATCGTATCATTAAAATATTCAAATTTATTCCCATTCTATGTCAAATTTGATATGAATTGTAATTGATTTGAAAGAATTTCTGTACATTCCGTGCATATACACAACCATGAAAACAAAAACATAAAGCATGTTACTATGCAGACTGGAATACCATCGTACATAATAATCTTTTCATTCCGCATCTTATGCTAAAAAAATACAATTCATGATGTCCAGCACCAAATTGGAATTTGGGGAAAAATATCTCTTTTTTTCTTCTTCTTATAGATTCATGAAAAGAACTTAAAGCCTAATAAATCACTCAAGGAAACAATTCCATAGAAATCTTGGAAACATTAATTTAATTCATGAATTGTACACATATTACCCTGTTGACGATGATCTGATGTTGGTAAACATGGATTTTTTCCAAAGGCGCCTGGGACTGGTTTCATGAAAGGGTCTTAGCTATGTACGTTTTCAGGCGCGGAGTAAGAGTGCAATTATCTCCGCGTTTTGCACAGAGCGTTGATAGCTGTTGGAAAATCAAAAGCTTTAGGGTCTGAAAGCAGGCACCCTACCCTAGCTCCACGCCGGACTATGTAGCTTAGACCCTTTTATGAAACAAGCCCAAAATTTAATTTTATATTCGGGAACAGTCCTGAATGGGATAAATGAGGGATAAATGACTGATATAATGTTGTTGATTGAGAAAAAGACAGGTGCTAAGTCAATTTTGTAATTCAGGGATAATCATATTTAAAGTTTGGGAGCCCTATAGAAAGCCAATGCAGTTAGTTCTCTTTGATATTTTACAATTTTGAAATAATTCATATCTGAACATTTGGCATCACATACAGAAAGCTTCGACCTCAATTAAGCAAAAAATTGACTTACCACCATTCTCAATCTCACCCGACGATGTGTCAATTGCAACACTCATAGCCAAAATCGGGTACTTTAATCAAAGAGATCCAAGTATTTATAACAAATCCAGGGTAGGGGCTAAAACTGAATCAAATTATAGGCTAAAACTGAATCAAATTATAGTTATATTTAGAATACTGTGGGGGATGCACACATTTTAAATAGTAGACTAATAGATTTGAGGCAATTCAGGCAAATGTCAGAGAAATATCACGTTTATTTGGTAAAGCACATTTTTGTAGCTTGTCACAGATTTTATATCTAGTATTTATGATGCTTTCATTCACATTTCTAAAACATTTTACATATAATTGCTACTCACATCTCGACCAAACATAAATATAATCTTACAAATTGTAGACAAAGCCATGGCTTTATATAAACCTTTATATTCAGAATACAAAGTTTGCTCTAATTCACATACATGTACAAATGTACTTTACCCAGTTTTTCATCTACAAAAGCTAGCCATTTCATGAGATGTTTCTACAACAACTAGACATGAACCCTAAGAATAGATGCTGCAATCTCTCCAAATAAAGCTCACTATTTTCCCTTTATTCCTGCTATCACCTAATGGAAAATACGCCTCCGTGAGAGTGATTATCGGGTATAGCCAATCACACTTTATCATAAGTTTTGTCTGATTTTTGTAGTTGGACCTTCCGTAAAGAATTTGGCAATTTGAAATTCTTTCAATTATGCTCCTGCTTATTTTGATTTGTATGGATATACATTGTAATATATTATACATCAGGTTTTATCACATGACTTAGTAAATTATACAGTACATGCCGCTGCCGTGTTATATTTTTGGATATAACATGGCAATATTACACCCCTGTGTTTGACAGTCAGATGATAAAACCGTTGTTAAATTTGTTGTCGGGAAAATCACGGAATATTCCTACCCTCGTGATTTCAAATGCTATTTCATGAAGAAAATAAGTCCCTCGACTTCGTCTCGGGACTTATTTACTCTTCCCTCAATAGCATTTAAAATCCCTCGGGATGTAATATTCCGTGCTATACCCTCCACCGCCATTTAACAACAGTATACTAGTATACACTGGGTAATACCACTGCCCAGGGCTCAAACATAGCACTGGCCCATTGGCCCAGGTTCACACATTGAGCCTAGGGCCACTATAACTTCACTCATGTATAACTTTGCTTACCCTGATGGGCTACAAAATATAAATAGAGCTGTTAATATACTTCTTTGTTTCGGGGCCGGCCACCCAAGATTGGATTTGGGCTACCCAAACTTGATGAGTCTTCCTTCACTGGGCAGAGCCTTCTTGAAGGTGCTTGGGCCAACCACAAACATGATTCTAGAATTTATGGGTGGAGCTACATGAAAAGAATTTGGCATTCATCCAATCAGAGATGAGCATCTAGAATTTCTCAAGCTGCCTGCAGGGTGTACTGTTCATCCAATCAAACAAAGACTTCTAGAATAATGTAGGTGATGCATGATTGGTGTTGGGCCAAGCAGAGACGGGCTCTTAAGCGATTGGGCCAATCAGAATCAGGCTTCCAGCATACCCCGTTTCAAAAGCTGGTCTTTGAGCTGGTTGAAGATGTTGAGTTGTTGGTCAGGGGAAAGCTGCATGATCTGCTGGGTGAGTTTCTGTGGATTGGCAGTCCTACAAGAAAAGAGGCAATATTAATTTGTTATTTAACTTCGAATAGATATATTTAAATCATGGAAAGAAATCCAAAAGATATTGAAGAAGAGAATGAGAAAGAGAAGACAGGAAAGGAGAGATTTCCTTAGAGATAGGGGGGTATAAACACTGAGTGCTTGTAATTATATGGGTTGGGTACAATCAATTAGATACAATAATTATAATTAAATTTAAATAAATTGAATCCGTTTATTGTTCATTAATAAATTGTGGAAATTCATACAATCATTAGTAAGATAGCTATGAGAACAACAAAATATGTACTTATATGCAAATATTAAGTTAAAAATATGACAATGTTAACAAAGAAATATCTGCATTACATTATTAACTTTTTTCACAAAAAATCAAATGATATTAATTGTTACTAAATCTGCATGTGTCCAGTAATACCGTAGAACACCATCGTCAAGCACCCCCAAGCACCTATACGCATCTTGCTTTTAAAGACGTTTCCATGAGATTCACCTCCATTATTATCCTCATGAATATTCCTCACCATTATTTGCATTCTTGATTAAGGTTTCCCGTTTGGACAGAGAGCGGGCGCTCTTTAAAGGGAGAGATCCACTTTTGCAAGCCAAAATTCAAAAGTTGCGAGGTTATTGTCTTATATGAAAGGAAATGTCATTTAATAGCATGCCTGATAAAATTAGGGCTTGAAATCTCTTTTTCGTGGAGTTATAGACCTAAAACTGAATAAACTGAGGGACGTCGGTTAATTAGGTACATACGTATTTTCGGCCGGTGAGTAAGTTTGTACATAGATTTCACGGAGTGCCAGATCGGTATGCATGACCCCTACGTGACCCGCGCTAGCTACGTGACTCGCGCATAAGTACTAATGTGTGAGCGTTTACCAAGCAAAATACCCAAACATCGCTTAAACTGACTACATGTTATTATATATTCTTTCTTTTTGAGATCTTTTTCCTTGACATACGTTAACAAATGTCGGCTTCACAATACCTTTACGAGAATTAGTACTATATTGTTGTAATATTATGCTAAATCAGTTGAACTCCTTTATTGACCGATATATAGTTTAAATGGAGGGACGCATTCGTTTTTCATTCGTAGAATCCAAATTAGAGGGCTGTTCGCTCTGATTTTTTTTTTGCGTGTTACATTGATCCCCATCCGTCAACTGAAAGCTGTTCAGACGTTTTGTAAAAGTGGACCTGTCCCTTTAAAAGCAAGATGCATATAGGTGCTTGGGGGGTGCTTGACGATGGTGTTCTACGGTATGGCATGACCTGGGCCTGTATTTATTCTACTTCATTTGTTCATGTTTTTTGAATGTGTAATAAAGTGATGAAAAAAAAAAAATCACATTTAGCATACTGAGAATTGTCATCAAGTGTGTCATACATAGCAGCAAACAGATGTCAGTGGATTAAAAAGAAAAACAATAATTAAAAGAAATACTGGAAATTACTTACTTGAGGAAAGTATTGATGTAGACATAGAGGAATGAAGCCATGAGGAACTGGCAATCAAAGCGATCCATGATGCCACCGTGGCCGGGGAAAACATCACCAAAGTCCTGCAAGAAGAATTCAATCAAATACAATCATAAAATAATGTGCAAACCATAGACACATACTTTTATTTGATAACAGATCGGAACAGAATCAAATTTGATAACAATCCTTTGATTTTAATCAACATGTTCATGCATCATTAATTTATGCTTTGAAATTAAAATTAAAAAACTAACATTTGATGCAAAAGAAACACCTAAGGGAGAACTCAACAAGCTTCCTATTTTAAAATCAGGGCTCAAAATTATCACTAGCGGCCTTCTGGCCCTAGAGCAATTCAAATTAACTTCAAGCCACCAAAGATTAATTCAGGAAATATTCTATTTGCCTTACATGGAAACCAAATTTTACATGATTATCATTATTTTCTATTTCTTCTTGGCCATCCCATACCTGTTCACGACCACCAAAACCTGGGAAGTATGATTTCTACTTACGTGACTGGTTGAACTTCTATGTAAAAAGTGTAATCTTTTTGTTATGTCTAAATAAGTTCTGTGCCCTTTATTTCTCAGTCAAGCAGTTATTATCAGTTGAATGCACAATAGTGCACCTGTAACTAAAAATGTACATACCACAGGTTGTACAATGTACAAATGGTTCTATGACCTACAAGCACAAGTTGCTAAATTCATAGGGTCCTTTCATGACATTTTTCATATAATTGTTACGCATTCTTGTTACTCATACCTTTATTTTGAATGCCCTCTTGAAGCCACTTGCGAAGAATCCCCCAAAGGGACTGACCAGTGAAGCGAATAGAGCAATGACCAATGCATGAATCTGTGCGGGCAGTAGGTTGACCGTCTCCCAGTCGATACCAACCTAATAGTAGGGTCAAATAAAATGTATAATTTGTTTATAAAACAAAACCAATTATTAAAGAGTCATCTTCATCATCATCATCATCATCATCATCATCATCATCAACATCATCATCATCATCACCATCACCATCATCATCATCATCACCATCTTCATCATCATGATCATCATGATCATCATGATCATCATCACCATCATCATCAACATCATCATCATCATCATCATCATCATCATCATCATCATCATCATCATCATCATCATCATCATCACCATCATCATCACCATCATCATCATCATCATCATCACCACCATCATCATCATCATCATCACCATCATCATCATCACCATCATCACCATCATCATCATCATCATCATCATCACCACCACCACCACCATCATCATCATCATCACCATCATCATCATCATCATCATCATCATCATCATCATCATCATCATCATCGTCATCATCATCATTTACCTAACATTGTTTTTCTCTGCAGGGGATTAACTTTTGGTGGTCACTATCTATAGGCAGGTTGGCCTCTAAGACAGGTTTGACTGTAAATGATTCTTCCAACTTACAGTATTGAGGCCGCTCTGCATGTATCCTGGTATGGTGTACTCTTTCAGTTGGAATGTTGAGCTCGGTTCACACTCCATCCTAAACACCATGTTTTCTTCGTCATACTGTAGGGGGGGGGGGGGAGAGGGTTAAAACAAATTGAAACACATTAGAAATTTTACTTTGAGAATGGATAATGAATTAAACAAAGAAAAAAAAAGAGCTCAGAACCGGTGTTTGGTGGGGTGTGACCCCAAGACCGCTGGATTGCTCGACCAGGGCTTGTATTCATGAAAGCCTGCTAACTTAGTTACATGCTAAGTCCATATTGGATGACGTTGCTAAGAAATTAACACTTTATTTATTTAGTTGTTAACTAGGGAAAACCGAGTGGGTAGCTCAGGCTAACCCAGATAACTGTTTGTTGCTGACCAAATTGTATCATTGGAAATACACTTAGCATGGAACTAAGCTAGCAGGGTTTTATGAATTTGGGCCTAGCACTCTATTAGTTGAACTACAGAGCACGCTAGATGATTGCTCATCCCAGTTAAATAACCTTCTTCAATGATTGGTTTCCAGTCAAATACTATAAAACCTTACATCTACATAAAGCCTTGTATATTGATTGATTATATCATATAATTTGTTTGTATAATGCTAAAAGTACTGAGCCCGTCTGAATATAGTGAATATACCTTTTATACATCAATCCGAAATTTTGCTGCTACTTTTGTTTGTACGTATTAAAATTACAATGATTATTAAAGGGATAGTTCGAGTTCTGGTAAGGAGAGTACAGTTTTAGTGAAACTGAACTTTAGTAACCAAAACCTGCATCATTACATTACAAACTAATAGTTATAACTAGAAATGAACACAAAATTACAAATGACGTAGTAAAGATCATGTTATCATTCAAAAAGAGCCGTTAAAACGTAAGAGGGCGCTCTCTAAACACTCATCGGTTTCAACCATTTTGAATAAAATATTGTGCATGTGATGCTTTGTTGAAATAGTGATTAGATAGAGAAATAACCAACAACTATTTAAATACCTATTTTGTAACTTTTTGAAAAGAGGAAGCATTTTTTTGAATTTTTAACGGCTGGTTCAAAATTCTCTAATAAAGCCGGGGCCCCGGGTTTATTACAAATTGTTATATTCATGGATATTTCAGCCGTTTCTGAACCGATTTTGATCAAACAAAGATGATTTTATTGTTTAAATATTATGCTCTTTCAAATTTTACACTCAGTTTTTCATTACCTCACAAACCAATTAAGTAGTCTAGCGCCCTCTCTACCAAAACTCAACTTTCCCTTTAACATAGTCACAGTACTATTTCTTTAATCGGAAATACACTGTACACATAAAATGATAAGATAACTGTTTAATTTTGATCCAGGACTGAACCTTGGATGTAAACAAAACCTGGGCTGATCAAACATTGGTGCTGTCACATCTAAACTGAAGTAATCATATTATTTGCTAAAGATATTAACATACTAATTGTTTCAAAGTGATACTCTTTAAGGTGTTCAAGACTTGTAAATTACCTTTTTATTTCATTCAGTTTCAAACAGATATATCACAATCTTAACAAACTTTCAGAGAATAATGTTTTTAAATTTATTACCAGCGGTACATGCAGCATTAAATGCAAAATACAGCAAAATAGATATTCTGATATATCACATACATGTGTGCATGTACAAACAATTTCTTACACATAACAACAAAAAAGATACCATTTACAATCCACTGTAGCAAAGCGTCAGTGTTACCAACAATTTCCCCCTTTGCCATTTGAATCCAGCAAATATTTCATACGGCTATTGTAAGCATTTCAGTACTTAAAATATTGAGAACGTTTGAAGGATTAAAATGCCAAAGGAGTTATTTTGCGGCAAGACTGTGACATTTTATCCCTGATGACTTGGAATTGTCCATTTGGTATTTTTGCACTCACCTCCGCAGGACAAATGAAGAAGTGAAATTGAGAAAGAAATCTTGCAAGCTGTCAATGATAAACAAAAATAGAGAAAGATAACAATATTAAAATCAACATTGATAAGCTTGCATAAATCTTGATATAATAAATCTTACAAGGTGTCAATGATATCATATATTTTTTAAGCAGTCGATGAAAATAAAGAAATACACAAATCAAATATCAATATGAAAATCAATAAGCATAAATCTAGATATAACTATTAAAACATTCAAATACCTTAAGTGCTTCATTGTCACTGTCAAAGTTGTCAAAGTTCACATTCTTATCTACAGATATATTTATAGTTGAGTGTTAATTAAATAATGAATATCAACATCAGAAACAACCTATAAACACTTCATAGTAGCATTGTGCTTTTCATCCAAAGCTCTTCCAAGAGCTTTAAAATAAAGAAATTGAGACTTAAATCCTATACCCAAATCATTGTAAGATATGTCTGAATGATGTGTGGGAGTTTCATTGAAAAAGAACACTGCTTTCCTGGTTCAAAAAGTGAAAATTTGTGTCAGATTTTACAACTAATTCTGAGTTCTTTGCCATAGACTCGAATATGACCTTTATGACCGTCTGTAGATGGTCTTGAGCTGAATGATAGATATCTTCATACGAAAGCGACATTTGAACAAATCTAACCCTAATTTATTCTTCTCTTACCATAAGCTAAACAACACAGTAGATGAAAAAAGTATTTTTCGTAGAGTTAGACAAAGTCCATGGACCACTAAGTTGAAAACAATCATCTTTGACACCTAATTTTGTACTTAAACTTTTATTCAACCTTATAATATTTGATATAAAGTGCTTTTTATCTTTCCTTCATCATTGTGCCTTGAAATGTCAGCACAAGATAGACGAAATGCTATACATATGTACTTCAAATCAGCTTCAAATAAGAAATACAATTATCTTTTCAAGAATTCAACTTCAACACAATTGTCTCTGCTAGAACCTCTACTAGTTTTTAATACCGAGGTGGGTCACAAATATATATTTTTGTTTTACTCACAAAAAAGCTGTAGACGACAGTAGAAAAGAGAGCACCGATGAAGCCTTCCCACGTCTTCTTGGGAGATAGTTTGATCAACGATGTCCTCCCGAAAAAGAAGCCTGATGGAACAAAAACAAATTAAAGTGATCTATTAACTTTATAAGGTTTTTCCAAATGTGATATTTGAGACTTCAATCATTTACCAGTATTATTGTAAGATTCTTATACATGATATGTGATATTTGTATAGAAAAAGAACAATGTTCACCTAGTGAAAAAAAAGGTGAAATTTATGTAAGATTTTATCCCTGATTATTTGCGCAAAGTAGCCAAATTCTGATACTTACGACTACAACAAAAGCATTTGAGAATGTTTATTTCAATTCAATCTTAAATATCTCCATAATTAGGGAGACATTTGAAAAATCAAAACCCATTTCATTCTTTCTTCTTTCATTCAGCCTAAGCCAAACAACAAGGTGAAAGCTCCAAGTGATTCGGTTCAATCTGACAAAGTTGATGTATCACTTTAAAACAAAGACTATCACACGCTTCAAGATCAATTTTATGACCAATAATAAACAATTTAAACTAGACAAGTCTGAAAATACTAGGGTAGCCTCTCGGGTGTTTTTGCCCTGTTCCCCAAGAGGGCCCTGCATCTAATAATGCCTTGATCATCCGATACACACCTACTATCAATCCACTCTCTTCCCCTTCCCTGGGGAGCATTCCAACCAGTGCCCCATTTCATGAAACTTTTCCAATTGTTGTAAGTGTCCAATTATTGTAACTACCATGGCAACAGCTAAAATGTTTGATGCTGATTGGCTGTTGCCATAGTAGTTACCATAATTGGATACATACAACAATAGAGTACCGAAGTAGTGACGTCACATGCTTTTGTTATGGCATAGTAATGGTTCTTAACAACTTGTCCTTTCATACTGACCTGTGGCAGTGGGTTAGAGCTGGACGATTGCCTTCTTAGCAACCGCTAGATCACCAATTTATTGCTTGCCTGACATTGTTTAGAACCATCACCCATGGCAATGAATAGCTCTGACGTCACACTTCGGTACTCTATTGGAAAAGTTTTATGAAACGGGACCCAGAGCTATAACTTTACAAGTGCACACATTATATCATGATCATCTAAAGCCCTCTGCAGACAGAGCCGACTCGACCCGATTCCACTGGTTTTCATTCGGATCAGCTCAGTTTTCAGTGCCTTGCGACACACATGTTGCCAGTCGGATGCTAGTTGGGGCCAATTCAACACGATGAAACGGATCCGACCGACCGGGCCCACCTCTAGCCTGATTGAAACCAGTCGGATCGGGTCGAGTCGGCTCTGTCTGCGCCGGGCCTTAAAGGTGTTTGAGATTCATAAATCAGATAAATCAGTGTTATGAAGTGTGCACAAACTAGCCCAATTACAAATGTTGGTACCGCTTTCTAAGTCCCTGCACATGTTGATATTTGAATGAAAGAAAATTGTACCTTACCAAACATGTATGCCATGATGTCGTTGCAGATAACACATGTGGTTGAGAGTAAGAACCAGATCATGCCATCGAATAACGTCTGCACAAAGATGTTGGACTGGCTGACCACAATCAACAGGGCTATGTGTGTCCAGCCAAACTAAAAATGAAGCAAAAAATAAAATAATTTTATATTCAATAGCTAAAAGCCCGAGGGCAAAGGCAAACAATTTTCCTTATCAAATATATAACATTACTTTAATAACACGAACAATGTTTGCACGATGATCACAATCAACAGGGCTATGTGTGTCCAGCCGAACTAAAATGAAGCAAAAAATAAAATAGTTTTATATTCAATAGCTAAAGCCTGAGGGCAAATGCAAAATATTTTCCTTATAACAATTTTAAGTGATACATGAAATATCAAATTAATTTATATATAACATTACTTTAACACAAACAATGTCCGCATGATAATGTTGGACTGGCAGACAACAATCGACAGGGCTATGTGTGTCCAGCCAAACTAGATGAATCAAAACAAGGGGTACAATGCTTCCTTTAAATATCATAAGTTAAATTATATATTAAAGGGAAGCCAAATAATGGCATTTTTGCTTACTGTTACTGAGAAGTGCATAATTCATGTCACTTCTGGTCGTATATACCTCTTCTAGGTATCACTACAGCGAAAAAATTCATATTTTTATTTCGGGGGCTCCATTTTCGGGGGCTACTTTTCCAACTTTCGGGGGCTACAAATATCCGGGCTCTTTTTCGAATTTCAGGGGCTACTAATAAGCTATAATGCTGTAAGTGATCATTTTATAAGCATTTGATCATAATCCAAACAGAAAATCCCACAAAAAAAAATTTTCGGGGGCGAATTTGGGCATTTCGGGGGCGAATTCGCCCGCCGCCCTGGTGTATTTTTTTCGCTGTATCACTAATAATGGAAATAATCTTTGTTTTAGAGACCACTATCAGTATCATCTGTCATCGAAGCATGCATGAACAAAAGCGTGTTACATAGTAACCACTGTCGAGTATGCTGCTCTATCAGTGGTTACGTAAAATCGCTTTGGTTTACTAGTGCATGCTCAGATGACGTTTCACAACACAGAAAATGAAAACCTGTTCCATGAATCGTGGTAACAATTAAACAGCGAGGCACAAGAGTTCATGTACCTCTAAAGAACAAAATGACTTCGGTCGATTTGAATAGTTACTTTAATGTTCCCTTCAAGGAGAATCAGAATATTTTGGAAAAGGTTGTGAAAACTTACCAAGGTGAATTGCACAAGGTATTGCTTCTTCTGTAATGACAGCACAAACATCATGAAACCTGCAGAGATATGGAGGATTGGAGAAACATATTGTAAACTTAATTATGAACCAACTCAGTAACATAGATCTATACAATTATCAAGTGCCAAGTATATGGAATTCTATTTATACATGATGCTTTGAGGTTAAAAGTGAAATCATAAAAGTTTTGATTATGGCCTTAAAATTATTATAAAAGCTGACGCAAATTTTCGCTTTTTTAACCAGGAAAGCAGTGATCTTTTTCAATGAAACTTTCACACATCATTCGGACATATCTTACAGTGATTTTGGGTATAGAAATGTCATTTTGGGCAATATCTGACACTTTACAGGCCTCACTTTAAGAATACGAGACTTACCGATGACATAAAGCCAGAAAGAGATGAACCGGTAGTATTCAATTAACGGCTGAAGAAACTCCTGCGAAAAGAAAGCCGTATCAAACATTAGCAAATTGTTAGCATGGATGTTTCACATCTATTTGGGTTTTCATAGGGTTTTATAGCATCTGCTCTGGTGACAATTGCTTCAAATAATATTTGTTCATGAACCAACAAAGCTTTAGAACCGTAACCCAAACTATAACCCCCTGCTCTAGCACTAACCCTAATCATAAACAGACCCTAACCCTAACTTTCACTAAAACAATAACAATTTTTGTCAGGGCAAAATTATGCCATGCCATTTTTTACATTAAAAGGATCATTATTAACAACTTTGTTTTTAACTATTTAAAACAAATTTAGAATACGTTTTTTAATGTAGTCAAATACAATACAAAGCACCAACACTATCTATTCACAGAGTAGTTTGCGCACATAAAAGTATTAACCGAGTGTAAGAAAGGTTGGCAAATTTTAAGTTTGTTACACTTTAGAAACATTTCTTAAAACCACGTCACAACATATTTCAACCAAAGTGTTAGAACTAGCGTACTTACTAGTTCTCTCCTTAGCACGATGCCGAAGTAGTCCTTGAGACTCTGTCCATAGACAAAGTAGTTTGCGGCGAATAAGAAGTACCAGCTGAGTGTTCTGAACCAGGGCAGGTTCTGGGTTCGGTAGACAGCATGGCCGATGCTGATGATCTCCTTGAAACACATTACCTCAATCAACAGAACCTAGTGAAAGATATCATCATGGAGAAAAAAGTAATGACAAACCTTTAAAGAAAAGTCAAATATATATCATCTTAAAAGTGGAGGTCATAAAATATCTGTGCTTCCATAAACATGTACATATTATGTGATTTATAAATGCATAACAATATTGTAAAAAAACAAAACAACGTTGATGGAAAGATGTACGTTATCTGATACGTTGGATGTTGATTTGCTGGTAGAAAATGCATGGGAATACTGAGTCAGACAAAAAGTTAAAGGGGTAGTTTAGTTTTGGTAGAGAGGGCGCTGCACATCACAATTTTGTTGTGAGATAATGAAAAACTGAGTGTCGAATTTGAGAGAACATGCAATTTTAATGGCAGAATAAACTTTATTTGGTCAAAATCGGCAGAAACGGCTGAAATATCAATAAATATATTTGATCTTATAATTATTTGGGGCCCAAATAATTCGATGATTTTTTCAAAAAATTACAAAAATGCTTACACTTTTTCAAAAATTGTCAAAAGTGTTTTTAAAATAGTTGTTGATGATCTATCTACTTAATCATTATTTCAATAGAACATCACATGCATTATTTTGTATGAAAAATGGTTGAAACCAATGCCTTTTTAGAAAGCGCCCTCTTGTGTTTTAATGGCTCTTTTTAAATGATAACAGGCTTTTTACTTAGTCGTTTGTAATTTTGTATACCTTTCGAGCATGGTGGAGTAATAACTATAATAAATATAACATTTGAGATCCTCGAGGGAAGTTATATTTCTGTCGAGGGACATTATATTTTTCCGAAGCGCGTAGCGCTGACGAAAAATATAGTATTCCGAGACAAAAATATACTCCCCAATAACTCCCCAATCCCCAATAATGTATATGGTTCCTGAAGGAAAAAGTCAATATCTGTTATATTATGATGACCTATATAGATACAAATCAAGATGAATAGAAATTTGGTGTTGAAATAAAATTATGGACAAGGGAAAATCATTAAATTAAATCGAAATCCTTCCAATAGAACAGACGTGTTGTTATCGAAATGCTGCGCAAAATGCTTCTTTATTCGACCTTCCTTTCAAATTTACTTTCGGATCGCGCAATCTCCGTAGAAAGCTTGACAACGCTGCGCGTGCCAGGATGCTAATACGCGCAAAATTGTTCATCTTCACACACCCATTGTGACGTAAATTACGTCATACCAGTCGATATAACGGTGTTATATCTAATGGTATGACGTAATTTACGTCATGTTGGTCAATATAACGCTCCTCATCCTTGTAGCGATGGTCACATGACAGCATTTTGACCAATCGCACACCAGTATCTATATAGGTCATATAACATTAGTTTATAATGTTACTGTCCAGGTTTGGTTACTAAAGTTCAGCCTTACCAAAACTGTACTACCCCTTTAAACAACAATTATAACAGAATCATCATTGATACGTAACAGCAGGGCTCAAAATAAGCAGTGACCAAGGGCCACTCAAGATTTATGTAATTTTGATGGACCTAAATAAGAATTCCATGGCCCTAAACAAACAAAAAATAAATAAAAATGTAATTTTGATTACCCAGTCCTACAAGTCAAATTTGACATCACCAAATGCTATTGGCCCGTAGCTTATTTTGGTGGCCCCAGAGCCAGCAGGCCTGTGCTTGTTTGGGGCCTGAGCTTATCGCAAGCCCAGATATGGCAAAGAAGATGTGTTTCTTACCAATCCTGTGAGGCCGACTGGTCCCATGTAGATGATGAGGGCATAGCTGAACACCATGAGGAAAGAGACCGCTCCTCGGATCACCCAGTTCTGCCATCTGAAAAGAGGGATTAATAAAATATTTATATTAACCCTCTGAGTGCCAGTCGACTCAAGTCCCAATATTAAAGGGACTTAGTAACATTGTCCAAATCCTCAAAATAAATTTTTTATTCTAGCGGTTCCCTCATACCTTGTTGTATTCGTATTAACAATAAAATCATGGGACAGATTTCGGTTTTTCAAATTTCCCTTTCGTTACAAAGATATGTACGATCGAAGTATTCAGATAAGAAAAACTCCGGGCGAGTTTTTCTTCTGTGTACAAAGTGAGTGCAGTGAGTTATTGAATATCACTTTGCATTTTCGCTCATTACTTGGCCATGCAATGTCCATTTGACTTGAAATTTTCACACAATACCCTGTGGACATATAACAACAACATAAATTGCATCAACCATTCATCATTTTTTGCACATTTCAACAAAGTTACTAGATCCCTTTAAGCAAGCCTCCACATTAACTTTTTTGTCTACTTGCCCCTTAGGGCATATCAAATCATTATTTTCAAATTTTACTTGCCCAAATAGAAAATTTACTTACCCCCCCCCCCCAAAAAAAAAAAAAAAAAAAGAAAAAAAGGGGAACATTTATTGTGCTAGTTAGCTCAGCGAATTTCTCTCTTGCTTATAGATGAGATTAGAATGCATGGAAGACAAATTTACTCTTTTATTTCGAATTTGAACAGAAATGTTAGTTGTCCAATCTGGGAAACAAATGAGACAATTTATGAAATCTTACTTGCCCGACATACATTTTTTTTTACTTGCCCCGGGCAACAGGGCAAGTGCTTAGCGTCTAGCCCTGTTATGGCATAAGATCTGTGGATCTGTTCTGAAATGCATGCAATAGACCAGGGTGAAATAAATTGTACTTGATTAGTTTTAATCTGTTCAGGACTGATTTATTTAGCTAGCCCGAGTATTTTTGTGACCAGTCCTGAATGGTTTAATACAAATCTTCTATCAATCGTAGACAGAGGCATTATTGAAGCCGTTTATTTAAACTTGTTTAAAGGACTGGGTCAAGTGGATTCCTGCAATTCAATTTGGCACTCAGAGGATTTATGAAAATATTTAATACATGTATTTGGAAAAAAAACAATGTTCAAGTAACATAAGGGCAACGTTTAAAAAAAACCAAAGAAATGCATAAGGTGTGCCCCACAATTCAGTCTGTGACCATGCTACGCCACTGAATACATGTACAGTATATTTGAAATGAACTTTCAAATACAATCCATTTTTTTGTTCAAATACATTTGAAGAGTTTTGTTTTTATTGCTTCCACAAGTGTAATGATAACTCAGAAAGAATAGCATAGTTTTATTGACCATAACAGTTCATAGACAATGACAGACACGCATTCATTGTTCCACTTGTAAGGAGTATTAGTATGGTTCACCTTTCAAGGACTAAATTGCTGACATATTTTTTGTTCTGCCTCTTTCTTGTTCCTTGTTCACAACAATACACAAGCATAACCATGATATACCAATTATACGTACAAGGTACAGCGAAAAAAAAATACACGGGGGCGGCGGGCGAATTCGCCCCCGAAATGCCCAAAAGAGCCCCCCAATTTTTTTTTTTTTTTTTTTTGGGGGGGGGGGATTTTGGGGATTTTTTGGGGGGGATTTTCTGTTTGGATCGTGATCAAATGCTTATAAGATGATCACTTACAGCATTAGAGCTTAATAGTAGCCCCTGAAATTCGAAAAAGAGCCCGGAAATTTGTAGCCCCCGAGATGATAAAAGTAGCCCCCGAAAGTTGGAAAAGGAGCCCCCAAAATAAAAAATATTAATTTTTTCGCTGACAAGGTAAATGATTGTGTTTATATTATTCTAATCAAGAGCAACTATTCACAGGACTTACCCTTAACAACACCCTAAAATAATATACTTATAAATGAGAGGTAATCATTTTAGTAGTCTATTCCATCAATAAGTTCAGAAAAAATAGGTTTCCAGACAAATAATATTGAGGAAGAATGGAATGTTGACTTTCTGAGGTGAGGTTGCAGTTTGATTTCAGGCATATTTCCTCCCAACCTACCCTCACATTATGACGTTCATAGCTATTTGATATCGTGTCACACACGGTATTTAAACAAACAAAAATAATATGACCACACACACATGTACATGTATGATTTCTTAACATACCTCGGAGGAAGAATGGAATGTTGTCTTTCTGAGGTAGAATTGTACACTTTAGGATTTCAAACATACCTCTCATAATTCTACACATGTATGCAAGGTATACATGAAACAAACAAACACACACACAATAAACATACCTCGGAGGAAGTCCCTTGAGGAAGAATGGAATGTTGTCTTTCTGAGGTGGGATGGGGGGCTCCTGGATCTCAGGTAACCCCAAGTCTTCTGGTGGCACGCATCCATCACTCACCGGTTTCTAAGCATCAGAATAAACAAAATATACACAAAACATATCATTCATTTGATTATAAAGTACTAAAATGTAGTGCTGTAGTATTTGGTTATTTCCAAAATTGGTCGGTCACCTGTCACAAAAAATGGGCTGTTATCGGTTAATTAGAATTACCTTTTATAGAATTTTTCATTAAGTATTGTTATGTATGTATTGTCATGAAATTGAGTTGCTACTAGCCTAGGCAGTGCTCTACATTTAACTTCTTTTTTAGTGGACCTTTGGAATTTGGATTCACAATCTTGAATGTCCAAATTTGTGGTGGCCCGAACAAAAAGAAAAGAAAAGAATACAAAACAACTACGATCTTTCAAAAACCAACAAACATGTTTTCTGCATTCTGTACCTGCTGCCTACACAGTATGTAATGTACAAATTGCTGAAGCATGTACACATTTTTTGGTGGCCTCAGGCCACTGGGCCACTGCACATGTCGAGCCTTCTACATACTGTACTACAGTAAGTGGAAATTTAAGTGGAAATTTAATTGGCACATTTTATGGTTGAAACAAATAGAAAATTCCATCTGTACACTTACATTAGAGCCATCAAACAACAAGAAAACCTCCCTACATCCATGCACAGACACAGACAATCATGTATACAGATGACAAATGAACAAACAAATTGAGTAAAATAAATTTTACAAATTCTACATTTCATATATATCCTATCATTTATGTGTTGTACAGAACAAATTAGATTAAACCAAATTTCCATTAAATTTTCTGCAATCAAAATCAAGGACTTCTTTACAAAAGTGTTCAGGAATCCAATTAATTTAGACTAGACATAAAATTACAAGAACGTCAAACTGTACAGTGTAAGAGATTTTTAGAAATAAGGTTCTACGAACAGCAGCAGTCTATAGATATATCTTGACAAATGTGTAATGCGAAAAAATGTATACATGTGATGATGTGAATGCATCTAGTTGATGCATGCATTTAACATATTTATTGCAAAAAATATTTAAATGTATTTGAACTTAAGTTATAATATGTGACGACACTGTACATACATGTTAATTATATGTACAAGGCAACACATTTTGTACATGGTAAACGTGCATAAAAAAGGCTTCTCACTTATTTGCAAACCATCTAAAGTAGGGCCTCATGGGTTAATTTATCACAGTAATGGTTGGTTACTTAATTACATGATCACATGCAAGGTGTGAGCGTATCAGCGTAATATGTTTAATCATGGCCGAGTAGACCTACATGTACACTCCTGGGGCCCTAGCTGGCATACTTAAGTAATTAAGCAGACTTCTGATACCTTGCATGCGATATAATGAGCCGAGGCTCATTTTTCATACATTAAAACGAACATCATAATTTGTACAGGGTAATTAAAAAAAGTTATCATACAATTATGCATTATATAATATTTACGCTGGCTTATCAATTTTTTAGACACATTTGGAAGATCCAGGCATTTGTTCCCTAAAAAAATCAAAATAAAACATTGAAAATATATACTGTATGTATGTAATGGTTGAAAATGGAAAACTAAATAGGCACAACTTCCATGGAACTTCAAGAGCATAAAAAAGAATGTCATATTCCCAATTTAATTATTCGCCTTAGCCATCATCAGTGGCAGCTCAGCTAGTATGCTCCCCAGGGAGTTGAGAAAGTATGCAATATCATTGCGTTGGTTTGAAATGTACCTGATGACCATGGGTAATAATAATAAAATTATTATTTAAGCGCAGTAGAGTATAATTATATTTATAGTAGCTGCGCTTTATAAATGTTCATATTATTATTATTATTAATTTGACAAAATCTTACTCCAGCATGACTACTATCAATGAATTTAATCTAATTTGTACTCCATTCCTCACTTTCAATTAATGTTTCAGGTCATGAAAACATACTGTCGAGTATGGAATTAAGTTCTGCTTGAAACTTTTCTTTGTGACGTCAGAAGCGACGATTTGTAAGATAGATTTGAGCTTTATCGCAAGAGGGCGTTTTCTGTGACGTCAGAAGCGACGATTTGTAAGATAGATTTGAGCTTTATCGCTAGAGGGCGTAGTGAATTTTGTGCTACAGAAGTTCCACATGAAGGGAACAATCGTCGCCCAGAGATGCCACTGATTTTGTTGAATTTTGATACAAGCCCAATGATGTGAGTAGAGATCATCGTTTGATTTTGAAACTAATGAGTCATATTGTTTTGTAGCCAGTTGGCATGGTAAAATATGAAATGTAATTAAGTAAAATGAGGTGATAAAAAAGTATGAATCGAGTCACGCGTGAAAGTGTACATGTGTATATGAGTTATGCAGTCGATACAGTAAAGTCAATACACTTATGCGTGATAATGTGTAGTAGCTATGAAGTCGTAATTGATTTGAGCTATTAATTGCTATAAAGGAAATTAACCATGATAGATGTAGGGTCAGGTTTAGGCAAGTGTGGTGTATTGATATAATATAAAAGGGGTTCATGCACAATAAAGGGACATTTATTGCAGTGCATGACATATTGTATAGCTTACAGAAAATGTCAAGAATGTCAAGGTTAATTGCTTGAAGGTCAAATTTATTATTAAGTGCAGGTAGATACATAGATATGTAGACAGTTGTGTTTAATTAGTCAGTTAGCTAAGAGCTGACTTATTTGTATTTTATGGTCAAATTATAAAGCACCACACAGGAGTGTTGAATTGAAGTAAACATTTATTTGAAGGCAGTTAGCCTTTGTTCAAGTTTAATGCAAATGCATACTTAAGAAGTATTTGATTCACACCTTTGGTTGAATATTTAGTCATGCGAATTGTTTATGCTTAGTTAGAAGCATCAAGATAGAAAGTTGATGATTTACAGGTATATTCATAGATCATAATGTGCATGCAAATGATGCATTATTAATTTTATGACTAAAGACCTGTTTTCTTGTTTTCTTGTTTATTAAATTGCAGATTGAACCTGCTAGTTATGCACGGTATCTCTTCTTGGGTGTCACCTGCGTGGTTTTGTTAATGTCATCAATGGTGTCTTGGGTTAAACGTCACATCAGTTCAATATCAGCTTAGAGTGACATCCTACGTCAGCATCGAGTGTCATCCTCCATCAGATTTGCGTGACATCCTTCATCATGAGTGATAAAGGAGATACTGCCAATACAGATAGTGTCAATCTGGAGGATGTTGTTAGTCGGCAAGATAGTGTCAAGCCGGAAGATTCAGTTAGTCAGCAAGGGACTTTGTCAACAAGTTCAAGATTGCGGACGAAAGCAAGGAGAGCTGCCCTATTAGCAGAAGCTGCAGCTCTCAGGGAACAGCAAGAGCTTGAATTTGAGGAGTTCAGGCTACAGCAGAGGAAGGCAGAGCTGCTACTTAGAACCAAACTAAGGATAGCAGAAGCAGAAGAAGTTGTGTATGAAACTCACTGCCTTGATGACAACAATAGCAAGATTGAACATTCATCTGAGAAAGTTTTAGTTCCATCAACAGACATTCACGCCAATATCAAGGATGAGCCTGAACCGTCAAGGAGCGTTGAAGACACTTCAACTCCTGCGAAGCCTGCATGTGGCAATGTAACTGCTAAAGATGACTGTGATTCAACTATTCCATATCCTGCGGAAGCCAGGACATCATCAACGCCTCCAAGAAACATGAACCCTGAGATCCTACAGCATGTACATCAGGGTCAAAGACAAAGGGACAGTGATACAACTACTCCATATCCTATGAAAGCCAAGACTTTATCACCGGTTCCAAGCGTTGTGAACCCTGAGATCCTACAGCATCTACATCAGGGTCAAAGAAAACATCAGGAACTCCTTGAGACCATCAGCATATCCAATGCTGACATCATGAACTTTGATGGGAATCCTTTGAAGTACTTCGAGTTCATCCGGGCCTTTGATAGCATTATTGGAAGATCATCCTTGGACGAAAACGCTAAGCTCTTAAGGTTGTACCACCTGTGCACTGGAGCAGCCAAGGACATTATCCAATGTTGCCTTGTTATGGCACCCACTCACGGCTACACCACAGCAAGAAGGCTCCTGGCAGACCGCTTTGGAAATATATACCACATTAGTGAAGCATGGGTGAGAAAGGTCACAGATGGACCAGCAATACCAAACAGTCCAAAGCATCTTAGGGAATTTGCTGATACTCTCAACGCTTGTGCTGAAACCTTGAAGGCGCTTGGTATGATTCATGAAATTAGTAACCGTAGAGAACTTCTGAAGATCGTGGAGCGGTTACCTTTCCATTTACGGAGCAGATGGTTGAGACAGGTCAAAGGCATCAGGGACAACAACCGAAACCCCAATATCATGGATGTGGTTCGTTTCATCAATGATGTTGCAGAAGAACTGAATGACCCCGTGTTTGGGACATTGCTTCAGAGTGGAATGAAGATCAACAAGGCTCCAACGTCCAAGCAAGCCCCAAGTAGAGGAAACTTTGCAGCATCAGAAACTTCGGCTCCCACACCGCACGAGTGCATTCTTTGCAAGAAACCACATAGTCTGTTTGGTTGCAGTCTTTTCAAAGAGATGAAGCCAGACAAACGATTCAATCTTGCTCAGCAACACAGATTGTGTTTCAATTGCCTGCGCCCAGGGCATATGTCGTCCAAGTGTACTCTAAATAGAACCTGTTCGGTTGAAGGTTGCACCTTGAAACATACCAAGTTTCTTCATGATCCAAGTGCCAAAGTCCCTAGGAGTGGTCAGTCATCAGATTCAAGGGGCAGTCATCCAGCAGATGCAAGTAGTCATTCAGCAGACTCTACAAGTCAAACAGATCAGCATGGGTCAGCATCAGCATCATCACACACAAGTAGCGATGGCATAGGGGCCGGGTACCGGGTTGCGCTTCCCATAATCCCTGTTCAAGTTCGGGCTGCAAATGGAAATGCAGTAATAGAGACATTTGCCTTGCTGGATTCAGGCTCAACAAATTCATACTGCACCCAGGAGATAGCAGATAGTTTAGGAGCAAAGGGCAAACACAAGATGGTAACTCTTTCCACGCTAGAAAAGAAGAACAACCGGATTCAGTGTGAAGCAGTTAATTTGATGGTGAAAGGTGTAGACTCGCCAGAGGAGATTCAAGTTCCAGTGTATACCAGGCCAAACCTGAACATTAGTTGTGCCAATATGGCAATGCAAGAAGATGTACACAGATACGAACATCTTCGTGACCTGGATCTCCCTGTCACCAGCTGCAATCAAGTGTCAGTATTGATAGGTCAGAACGTACCTCAGGCCTTGATGCCCGTAGAGATAAGGGCTGGTACACCTGGAGAACTGTATGCTGTCAAAACAGTTCTTGGATGGACATTGAATGGTCCTGTTGGAGACAGGAATAGTCAACATAACTTCCAGGCATCAACAAGCTACATATCTGATGTCAGTGACGAAGTTTTGGAGGATCAGGTAAAGCAGTTCTGGAAACTGGAAGGTATGGAATACCTCAACGATGATGAGAGGGGTATGTCGGTGAACGACCAGAGAGCCTTGAAGATATGGAGGAATGGAATTACCATGGACACAGGACACTATCAGTTACCTATTCCATTCAGACAGGATCGGCCACATTTACCCGACAATCGCTACGTTGCAGAACAGCGCCTGGAGTCACTGAGAAGGAAACTGTCCAAGGATGAATACCTGCTTGGTAAATACAAGGAAGGAATGTCTAGCATTTTAGAAAAGGGTCATGCTGAGGAAGCCAAGGAGACATCTCAAGACAAGACTCAAGATGAACAGGACAAGTGGTATCTGCCTCATCATCCTGTGATAAACCCCAAGAAACCAGGAAAGGTGCGCATTGTCTTTGACTGTGCTGCTAAGTTCGGTGGGTTAGCTCTAAATGATGTCGTTCACCAAGGGCCTGACCTGACAAACAAGTTGGCAGGGGTACTCCTACGCTTCCGGAAGGATCCAATTGCCTTGACTGCTGACATAGAGGCAATGTTTCATCAGGTCAGGGTACCTCCATGTGACAGAGACGTGTTGCGGTTCCTGTGGTGGGAGTCTGGAGATTTGGCAAAACAGCCACAGGTGTTTCGTATGTGCGTGCATCTGTTTGGAGGGACGTGGAGTCCCAGCGTTTGCGGCTTTGCCCTTCGCCAGACCGCTGAAGACAACCGTCAGGACTTTGATGCTGACACAGTTGAGATCATCAGGCAAAACTTCTATGTCGATGACTGTCTCGTGTCATGTGACAGTGAAGAGAAGGCCATTAAATTGGCATCAGAACTCAGAGATCTACTAGGTAGAGGAGGATTCAGACTGACGAAATGGCTGAGTAATAGTCCTTGTGTACTTGAGACAATACCACAGGAGGATCGAGCTAAGGAATTAGCAGGAGTGGACTTGACTCATGATGCCCTACCAGTTGATCGAGCATTGGGAATCAGCTGGAATGTTGAGACTGATTGTTTCGGATTCAAGATCTCCCCCAAAGACAAACCCCTCACAAGGCGAGGTTTGCTAAGTGTCGTCTCATCTATGTATGACCCATTGGGATATGTGAGTCCATTCAGCGTAAGAGGGAAGCTGATCTTGCAGGACCTATGTCGAAAGGGACTTGCATGGGATGATCCCATTCCAGATGTTGACAAAGGAAGATGGATGAAATGGCTCGAAGAACTGCCTGAAATAGAACGCTTTGCAGTAAATAGGTGTGTAAGACCACATGATTTCGCTGAGGTGGCAGAGTATGAATTGCACACATTTTCTGATGCATCAGAGGCAGCATATGGGACAGTGTCCTATCTGGTAATCAAGGCTACAGATGGTCGAATGCACAGTGAGCTACTGATGTCAAAATCTCATCTGGTACCAATCAAGCAGACCACCATTCCACGTCTCGAGTTGTCTGCAGCAACAATGAGCGTACGACTTGACACATTCCTACGACGTGAGCTGAATGTCCCCATAGAAAGGTCACATTTCTGGACGGACAGCACAATAGTCCTACAATACATCAGGAATGAAGAAAGACGATTTCGGACATTTGTGGCAAATAGAGTCGCTACAATCAGAAATGTGTCATCCCCAGAGCAATGGCATTATGTGGACACAAAGTCAAATCCAGCAGATGATCTGTCTAGAGGGCTGTCAGCAGACGAACTGAGAACACAGGAAAGATGGGTACATGGTCCAGAATTCTTGCTACAAGGAAAAGAAAGTTGGCCCACTGATCCAACTGAGATGGACACACTATCGGATGGCGACGTTGAAATCAAATCGTCAAAGGGAGATGCAAGTACATTTACTGCCCTATCTGGTGATGAGAGAGCCTTAGATGAGATGATCAACCACTATTCCTCATGGTATAGGTTAAGAAGGGGCGTTTGCTGGATCCTCAAGTTCATCAAGTGGCTGAGAGGCAAGAGAAAATCCCTGAGAGCTGAATTGGGTGAGAACTTCAGAAAGATCACACTGGAGGAGATGCAGTATGCGGAGAAGAAAATCCTCCAACATGAACAATCTCAATTCTACGGAGAAGAAATAGCTACCTTGACTGGTTCAGATGATGGTGTAAAGAAATCCAGTCATATCTACAAGCTTGACCCCATGATGGAAGGAGGTGTGATCCGAGTGGGGGGAAGACTCAGTAGATCTGCACTACCACAAGAGGCGAAACACCCTATTGTGCTTCCAAAGGCAAGTCATGTGTCTGAACTTATCCTGAGAGAAATACACGAGAAAGCTGGACATAGTGGCAGGAACTTCGTGTTGTCAGTTCTACGTGAGAAATACTGGTTGCCTAGTGCAGGAACTGCAATCAGAAAGATGATCAGCGGATGTGTAGCATGCAGGCGACAGAGAGCAAAGGTAATGCAACAGAAAATGGCAGACCTGCCTAAGGACAGATTGACCCCTGATGATCCGCCCTTCACAAGAGTCGGAATGGACTACTTTGGGCCTATTGAAGTTAAACGGGGCCGGAGTACTGTAAAACGTTATGGAGTCATCTTCACTTGCCTTGCTGTGAGAGCTGTACACATTGAAATGGCTGCATCATTAGACACAGACTCATGTATTGATGCTATAAGACGATTTATCGCTCGCAGAGGCAATGTGACAGAAATCAGGTCAGACAATGGGACTAATTTGGTGGGAGCAGAAAGGGAGCTAAGACAGGAGATTGAAAGATGGAATCAAGTGCGACTGAATGATGAACTCCTCCAAAGAAACATCAAGTGGTCGTTTAATCCACCCGGAGCTTCACATTTTGGAGGTGTCTGGGAAAGGCAGATTGGGACAGTGAGGAAATTGATCCTTGCTCTAACAAAGCAACAAACACTCACAGATGAAAGTCTGAGTACACTGCTGTGTGAAGTCGAGAGCATTATCAACAACAGGCCCATCACGAGAGTGTCTGATGACGTCAACGATGTCGAAGCCTTGACTCCGAATCACCTTCTGCTGCTCAACAGGAAGCCACGACTACCACCAACGTTGACGGACAAATCTGATGTCTACGCGAGGAAGCGCTGGCGTCAAGTACAGTATTTGGCAGATCTGTTTTGGAGACGCTGGACAAAGGAATACTTACCTCAACTACAGGAGAGGGAGAAGTGGGTGCCGACGCGAAGAAATGTTCAAATTGGAGATCTTGTGCTCGTGGCTGATGGTAATGCCCCTCGCAATTCGTGGCCATTAGGCAGAGTACTCCAGACGATGCCTGACAAGGAAGGCTTGGTTCGTAGCGTGGAAGTCAAAACGAAAAATAGTGTGCTACTCCGGCCAGTTTCAAAATTATTTCTCATATTGGAAGCAGATGTGTGAAGATTCCAAATTTATGTTTCATACCAGAAGCAAATGTTTGAGCATTTCGAATTTATGATCCATATTGGAAGCAGATGTTTGAGAATTTTATGAGAAATTTATTGAAAATGGAATCATGGAGCAAGAAGCAGCTCATTGTGTTGTGTGAAAATAAAAACAAATTTAAGCGGATCATTTGATATGTGATAAATCGCGTTTGAATTTCATGGAAAATTGTGTCTTACAAATCGAAGCAAAGTTAATTTGTGACCATCGCGAATATGTGATTATTATGAAGATATAAATATCAGGTGTATTTCCAAGGTGGAAATTTGGATTGGATCAATCGCGTGCTGTGAGGATGAAGCATTATGGATTGCCAGAAAGACTTATTTCCAAGATGAAATATAAAGTATTCAGAAACATTCCTGAACAAATGAATAAACGCAGCCACGTTTATAAGAGATAACTTTTAAAATTGACAGACTGATAAACTGCTTATATGAAAGGCTGGATGGACCATCATTCTCATTTATAGTATGCAAATTTGAGTTTTTTATTTATATTGATTAATGTAATCATGAATGCTTACATGCTGTTAACATTTACAGCGAATTTACAATTGAAATTAGGTAAAATTGCAGGTACACATAACATTAATATGTCAAGTCAGTATATGGTGATTATTATAATGAGTGAATTTAGGACAATGTGCATTTTTAAAGAGACAAGATTTCCTTTGAAAAAATGTTTTAAGAAAATTAATTTAAGATTTAGAATTTTATTCAATAATGTAATCCCATCCATTTGGGAAGGTACAGAAATATAGAAACTGATAAAAGTAACAGTATTCACAAAGGCATATAAATTGCATTTTGTAATGTTTTACGACCAAAAGGAATTGATGCAAACTTGAGCTTTATTATGCAAATTAAGTGTGAAGAAGCCTGCACTGATGTGTATAAGCCAGTTATGAGTAATGAAACTTGGAGGTATATGTAAAACAAATTAAAATTGTTATTTGCCCATTTGGTCAGGTGGAGTGGATTATTGAGAATCAAGATAAAGTGTACTTATATACATGCTGGTAAATTCTGAGCAGAAAGTCCCTGCTTTACATCCGTCATACATTTGTATTAAGAAACGGAATGCTATTTTTAGTTGCATGCTCGTTGATTTTGCAATCATCATTTATGATTGCCATTGTGTCAGAACAAAGACCTATTTGATATCCTGGATGTTATAAGTATAATATGCTTATTGTATGATTGGAATTATACCAGTTCGCAAAGTTATGTCATTGATATAATGGTCTTTTTATGCAGGTGTTGAAGCATTTAGATTATTCAATGTTGTGTTGCTAAGCAATGCTTTTTAGAAAGTTCAGATACCATTATAGTCATAACGTGGCGTGGTCAATATTTGAGTTTAAAATTGATTGGTTAAGGCAATCATTTAAAGGCATGCAAATACGTGCTTGAATAGTAATTAAGGATTTAAGAATTTAAAGGAACAATGATGTATTATAATTAGTAAGTTTTGTAGATAAATAGTGATGTTAGAAATATTTGTTAAATGTTCAGTAAGGCTTCACATTTAAAGGGGCCGGGATGTCGAGTATGGAATTAAGTTCTGCTTGAAACTTTTCTTTGTGACGTCAGAAGCGACGATTTGTAAGATAGATTTGAGCTTTATCGCAAGAGGGCGTTTTCTGTGACGTCAGAAGCGACGATTTGTAAGATAGATTTGAGCTTTATCGCTAGAGGGCGTAGTGAATTTTGTGCTACAGAAGTTCCACATGAAGGGAACAATCGTCGCCCAGAGATGCCACTGATTTTGTTGAATTTTGATACAAGCCCAATGATGTGAGTAGAGATCATCGTTTGATTTTGAAACTAATGAGTCATATTGTTTTGTAGCCAGTTGGCATGGTAAAATATGAAATGTAATTAAGTAAAATGAGGTGATAAAAAAGTATGAATCGAGTCACGCGTGAAAGTGTACATGTGTATATGAGTTATGCAGTCGATACAGTAAAGTCAATACACTTATGCGTGATAATGTGTAGTAGCTATGAAGTCGTAATTGATTTGAGCTATTAATTGCTATAAAGGAAATTAACCATGATAGATGTAGGGTCAGGTTTAGGCAAGTGTGGTGTATTGATATAATATAAAAGGGGTTCATGCACAATAAAGGGACATTTATTGCAGTGCATGACATATTGTATAGCTTACAGAAAATGTCAAGAATGTCAAGGTTAATTGCTTGAAGGTCAAATTTATTATTAAGTGCAGGTAGATACATAGATATGTAGACAGTTGTGTTTAATTAGTCAGTTAGCTAAGAGCTGACTTATTTGTATTTTATGGTCAAATTATAAAGCACCACACAGGAGTGTTGAATTGAAGTAAACATTTATTTGAAGGCAGTTAGCCTTTGTTCAAGTTTAATGCAAATGCATACTTAAGAAGTATTTGATTCACACCTTTGGTTGAATATTTAGTCATGCGAATTGTTTATGCTTAGTTAGAAGCATCAAGATAGAAAGTTGATGATTTACAGGTATATTCATAGATCATAATGTGCATGCAAATGATGCATTATTAATTTTATGACTAAAGACCTGTTTTCTTGTTTTCTTGTTTATTAAATTGCAGATTGAACCTGCTAGTTATGCACGGTATCTCTTCTTGGGTGTCACCTGCGTGGTTTTGTTAATGTCATCAATGGTGTCTTGGGTTAAACGTCACACATACGTTACATTATTTAAAGCTGGTTAACGAATGCAGAACCAGTGATGCCAAAAACAGATTTATTTAATTTTCAAGATAAAAAGTATTTAAAATTCTCTTTGATACGGTACTCAAGCCTCCACACTAACTTTATTTTCTACTTGCCCGTTTGGGCAAGTGAAAACACTATTTTAAAAATTTTACTTGCCTGAACAGGAAATTTACTTGCCCGAGAAAACAATGTAAAAATAAAGACAAATTAATTGTTCTAGGAGCTCTTCTTCTTGGCAAATTTCTTCCTTTTTTTCTAGATGAGACGAGATAAATAAGAAATTTTTCTCTTGTAGTTGAATACAAATGTTAGTTGCCCGATCAGGCAACCAAACTAGATCATTTATGAATTTGACTTGCCCCGGGCTATAGGGCAAGTGCTAGTGTTGAGCCCTGCGGTACTGCATTAACACTTTGCATGCCAGGGATTTTACAGCTCTATGGCATTTGTGTGTATAGCACGATGCAAATATGCTACCTTAGCACTCAAGAGGTTAATTTCCTACGTGACAATTCATATTAGTATTTCAAGTGGGTTCACACAAAACCAGCTGACACCAACAAATATGTAATTTCGAGGTGCCTATCTAATATCAGGTCCTTTTTAAAATGTTCTTTCATATCCTACAGCATAGCAATGTAAGCAGATAGACCATACTGGATTGCACTGGCTTCCAAGTTCCAATGCGCGCTGAGCTATAAATAACGTATTCCATGTCAACAAAACAGCAGACTACAAATTATGTACATGTACGATATATGTGCATGACTGTACACTCGTACAGTGCACTACACGGTTTTGCTGCTGTGTGTGCCTGTGTGGTACCGTGGTAAATTGCTTTTCCATTCTCTATACACTGCAGAATGTACCCCAGGGTTGAGCTGCGTGTATAATGCAAGATTGTATCATTGTACATCAAGGAACCGCATTCAGGTCACTCTAATGAGATTGAGAGAGAGAGAGAGAGAGATCTCTGGGCATCTCCCTGATAATAATGTCTTTAATCATTTCTGTCTGTCTTATGTAATAAATCAATTGCACAAAGAAAAAATTTCCTTGAGACCCAATCGAGCAAATAGTTTTAGTGGCCCAGACATGCATTTGGTGGCCCCAAAACAAAGATAAACATCATAACATGCTTTTTATATTATCTTGCCTATTCAGGCATGTTTTGGTAGCCCAAACCTTCATTTTGTTCTGTAATAAGTCTGTATGTCTTGTGTAATAAATCAATTCACAAATTTAACTTTTATTCCTTGAGACCCAGTCAAGCAAGTCATTTTAGTGGCCTAAAACCTAAATTTCATGGCCACAAACAAAGAAAAACATTATCCTGTTCCTAAAGGCTGTTATATAATGTTGCCTGTTCGAGCATGTTTTGGTAGCCCAAACCTTAATTTTTTTCTGTATGTCTTGTGTAATAAATCAATTCACAAATTTAACTTTTATTCCTTGAGACCCAGTCAAGCAAGTCATTTTAGTGGCCTAAAACCTAAATTTCATGGCCACAAACAAAGAAAAACATTATCCTGTTCCTAAAGGCTGTTATATAATGTTGCCTGTTCGAGCATGTTTTGGTAGCCCAAACCTTCATTTTTTTCTGTATGTCTTGTGTAATAAATCAATTCACAAATTTAACTTTTATTCCTTGAGACCCAGTCAAGCAAGTCATTTTAGTGGCCTAAAACCTAAATTTGATTGCCACAAACAAAGAAAAACATTATCCTGTTTCTAAAGGCTGTTATATAATGTTGCCTGTTCGAGCATGTTTTGGTAGCCCAAACCTTCATTTTTTTTTGTATGTCTTGCGTAATAAATCAATTCACAAAATTAACCTTTTCCCCTGTGGCCCAGTCGAGCAAGTAATTTTAGTGGCCTAAAACCTAAAACCTAAATTTGATAGCCCCAAACAAAGAAAAACATTATAATATCCTGATAACGTTGCCTGTTCGAGCATGTTTTGGTGGCCCAGAACTTCATCCTTTCTGTCTGTCTCTGGGTTATAAATGAATGCTAAAAATTAACGTATTTTCCTTCAAGTGGCCAGAGTCTTGATTTAAGCTGCACAACGATATGCCAAGTATGTTGCAGAATGATCATGCAAAAAATCTAGTTGGGGGGGGGGAGGGGCATCAGATTCTGCCCCACGCCCCCAACCACCCCCTCCAGCCCTTTTAGGATCAAATGAATTCATAACTCATGAAGATTAGCCAACTATCTCAATTCTCAAAGTTATGCATCTTTTAAGTGTTGAAATTGATGCACATGATGAAAAAAATGTCCCAAACACTACATGTGATATGGGCACACACGTTTACATTTTACAATGTGCTTTTTTTTCAATCCCAAGTGAAACTTGTAATTCAGAGGAATTTATTAAAGGGTACCACCACCCAAAACTAATATTCTTATTAAAGAAAGGTAACATCTCAAGTATTCCATTCCATCAAAAAGTTCACAAAAATATGTTTCCAGACATTTTTTTTTTTATTGGAAAACGCATCACCATTCTAAAGCATGCGTTCATGCGGTCTGAATTACGAAGACTTATGTGTGCAGAGCGAACGGATCGTCTGGGATTCTATTGTCTACAAACGTACGCGTGAATAGCATTGGCGCACTCGCAAACGCTTGGCCCGTATGGCAGCATGGAACCAGGAAAAAGTAGTGGTTCCGTAAGTGGTGGAAATTAATTGCTTTGTTTATGAATTACACAACCCTTTTCAAAATGTTGTGTATCTATTTGATATCACAAAACGGTACCAAAACATATAATAATGTGTTGTTCTTTGCCTGGTGGTCCCCTTTAAGTTAAAGACGAAAAAATACCCAACTTTTTCTGGTCCCATGCATTACGGCAGCATAAATTTGCTAAATCATTAGTGTATCAAATGGGTGATTTCACTTATTTTGTATAATCTTACTCCAAATCATCTAATTAATGATTTTTACAATATTCCGTACAATCTGAGTAAGCTCTAGTTATTTGCTGTGATGTCCCACATGTTCCTACATGTTGTAAGTTCGGCATTCTCTTACTTTAGTCCACCGGGGACCTAAACCCCTGGCATCCGATTTTCCCTGGATCTTGTCCCGTTTTCACAGTCTGACGTAGTCTGATTTTTTTAGACCGTCTCACTCTCACGGCTGGCCGACGACACGCATAATAATTCGTGCCACTCTCCGATCATAATGAATTCAATTATTCATGCAGTTTATTTCGTCTGCATGGTTTTTAGATTTATTCGGACAAAATAAACTCAGTCTCATTATGATTTTAGTTTATTTCGTCAGAGGATTTTAGGAAGATTTAATAAATTGCTTACCTGTCTTACTTTACTTAGTCCACCCCTAATCAACAAAAAAGGGCTTCTTGCCTTCTAATTAACCTTTTTTTTTTATCCATTAACCCTGGTTTTCCCTTCTCTTCAAGACCACTCTGCCACTTTTAGACAGTAGGCTATTGATGATAACGCTATTAGAGCAGAAAATAATGAATCCGTCTCCCTATTAACTAATCCACTTTCGATCCACCCCCTATGAGAATTTTGTACAGGTGTGTAGTTAATTTCCCATAGGGGGTGACTCCAAAGTGGATTATATACTAGAGCGACGATGAAATGTTTGCAACAAGATTATGTGCGTGTCCAATGTAATACACGTGCGCGCATCAATCTTGTTGCGAACATTTTCATCGTCGCTCTACCTAATCCACTTTGGAGTCACCCCCTATGGGAAATTAACTACATTGTACACACCTGTACAAAATTCTCATAGGGGGTGGATCGAAAGTGGATTAGTTAATAGGGAGACGGATTCATTATTTTTCTAAAATCATAACTCAGAAAATGATCAAGATATCAAGAGGATATTCGGCAAGTTTATTCTCCTGTGCATGTTGATCCAATACCAACTTTATACAAATTGAACTTTTCATTACTTAATTAGTACTACCGTATTTGTCGGTGTATTACCCGCTCCGATGTATTAACCGCACCCCCAACTTTGGCCATTTTTCCATGAAAAAAAAAAAAAATTTGATAGTATAATTCTTGATTTTTAGTCTTTAGATCATAGAGTAACTATAATATAAAGACTAGAGAGTGAACTCGGCCAAAAAATCTGTCAAATTAGAAGCGATTTATCTAGGTCTTGAATATTCATGAGGCGCCGGATGATCCCATGTAATGCTATTTCTCACGTAAAAGTATTTGAAGTGTTTTGAAACTGTACAGCAGCGAAATTCTACTGAGCATGCGCAGTTCAACTTGCGCGCTGTAGTTATATGATTTGCATATTTACGCACAAATTTTCTCATTAGCATATCATTATTATTCATGAGATGTTTTTTCACTCATAAAAGCACGTGTAGTGTTTATGTACTACAATGTTGATTATGCTCTCCAATTATACAGTATGTTTTTTTATTTTTTTATTTTAACAGCTTTGAGTTCTAATTTAGTCTTCATATTAAAGACAAAAATCCTACTGTTATGGGGCCAATTTTGTGTATGGGGTGTAAGTTGGCATGCTAAACTGTTTTATAATTGGTGGAAATTGTTCTTATGGATTAGGCAATTTAATGGTTTAGATTGTTGTCTTTATTGTCAACAAGACTAGAGAGCAGCAATTAAGTTGTTGACCCCCCCCCCCCCCCCAAAAAAAAAAAAAACAACAACAACAACAACAACAACAACAACACCAACAACAACAACAACAACAAACAAACAAACAAACAACAACAAACAACAACAAATTCACCTACATTAATCCAACAGGTTACTTCTGGTTCTAATGTGTGCCACCACCAACATCACTATCAAACTTATCACTGATTATAAACCATCACAACTTAATTGATGTCATTCGATCACCATCGTAGTCATATTATTACTGCACATGCATGTCATCATAGCCTGTATCTAATACAGATTAAGTATTAAGTATGTAGGCCTGTCAGAATACACTTCTAAACAGCATTCACTTTTAATTGCACACCCTCTCATAACACACATACATAAATATACATGATAAATGTTCATTATAGGTTTCCATTAACATTTAATTTAAAAACAACAACAGTCATATATAAATTAAACAGACCAAAGAAAATATAACCAACCCAGTATAACTCTGGGGGGGGGGGGGGGGGGGGGGGGGGGGGGGGGGGGGGGGGTTACGCTCCCCAATTATTTTACAAAAACAATAAAAGTCATATCTAGACCATAAAAAAGATTATAAATGGGCCACTTGCCCCCATGCAATTATTTGACACAAAAAACTAGGAGAAAGATAATACACACAACAATCTATATATGTGCCTTCCCAATCTTTTTGACCACACTATGTTACTGACCCCATATTTCTTCAATTTACATTTATAATTATGATCTTTTAATGCAAGTTATTAATGCTGTTATCCGATCCGGGAACGATCCGATTTCCCGGCGATAATCGCTTCTGAGCCGGATCCGAGACGGATCCGAGAAATAAATTTTCTCGGTAGAAAATATCGGAAGATTTTGCCGACCCATTTTCTCCAGTAATTATTGAAAATGTGTATGTTTGACAGTCCATTAAGTAGTGTAATTTAAATAAAGAATGGGGGAATCAATATTGTTTTCTTTATGAGTGGTTATTTTGGAGAAATTCTTGGTTCATTAATTTGTTTCGCAGTCGAAAATTGAACAGGATGCGCAAAATTGCTAGTCATTTGAACGATATTGCCGACGGAAATGCACACAAAGTTCGGCCGACACTCTCGGGGAGACTTCAGATGTATATCTGTATGATCGAGCTGATCAGCCAGTGCATTCTAAAAGTGGCTCAAAATATGTATTTTGGTTATTTGCACCATGTTTAAATGTTTTGATATTCTACTTACATGATTGCATGGCGTTTAAAAGCTGAACAGAAAAAAACTGAGCCCCAAAGCAATGCAAACAACTACTAAAAAAATCGGTAAATAACAACTACCTACATGTATAATACATAACAGATCGCGGATGAATCCGGCGTATGAAACAAAGACCCGTACACGAGCGAATACGTGAAACATGCCAACAGTAAAGCGGCCCGAAAACTTGCTGCTAGTATAGTAGCTACCGGTACCGTAACTACTTCAACCTTCCCTAACGAACGTGCTTTGGAAATTTATCGATATATTCAGCCCAGTTTTTCATTGTTTTGGGGGTATTTTTTAAAATCTGTTCAGCTTTCAAATGCCATGTTATCATGTAAGTAGACTACCAAAATTGTGTTGATCACAAAAAGGCTAATTTATAGCCACTTTTTGAAGGCTCTCACCAAGAAGATCGTACATATTTTCATGTGATGTTTCCCCGTGACTGGCCGGCTGAGTTCTGTGAATGTGTGGCGCGATGCTGAACAAACGATCGATTTCTAGGCCCAATTCACTTCGGAAAAAATACTTTTCTTGCGAAACTTAGTTAATTCTGAATAGTCTGTAACTGTTTTTCTGTAAAGGTTGATATGTGCATGCCTCAAAGCGTCAACATTGTTAATATTATTGGCATATAAAACAAGAAAGATAAGTCTACAACGCTGCATTTTTGCAAATTGCAATATTATTTTTTTCCGAGATCCGATCCGATCCGAGAATCTCGTTAGCGATTTTGAATTCTACCGATCCGAGATCGATCCGGGATTTTTTCTTTACCTAACAGCATTACAAGTTATACAGTTCACTATTTGAAATCTCAAATTCAATTCAGTGTTGTTGTTGTTTTTTTCAAACAGAATTCAGACACAAAATGTACACATGAAATGTAACGGCTAGCACCTAAAAGAGGCATGAATCAAGTCAGTAGCTTAATCGTCGAGTAGGCAGGTAAAGGCTGATTGGGAAAATATACAACATTTAACATTAAAATACATGCAGAGCAATTGAAACATTGCATTGAAAATAATAGCATCCAAACATGATAAAATAAAATAAAACTAGAAATTGCGCGCTCGGCGGGTCGCGCAGCCGAGCACATGTATCCCCCGAACCAAGGTAATCTTAACTATTTCTTTATATCATGGTTACCATGGCAACCATGAATCCGCCCCACACCAAAATCAATAGGCTTCATCCTCTTTCCTTAATACACCTTCATACCAAATAAGAAAATGATCGGACAAGAACTCGGACCTGTAGAGCGTTCACATGGTAATCTTAACTATTTCTTTATATCATGGTTATCATGGTTACCATGGCAACCAGGACTCCGCCCCACACCAAAATCAATAGGCTTCATCCTCTTTCCTTAATACACCTTCATACCAAATTAGAAAATGATCAGACAAGAACTCGGATCTATAGAGCGTTCACAAGGTAATCTTAACTATTTCTTTATATCATGGTTACCATGGCAACCAGGACTCCGCCCCACACCAAAATCAAAAGGCTTCATCCTCTTTCCTTAATACACCTTCATACCAAATTAGAAAATGATCGGACAAGAACTCGGACCTGTAGAGCGTTCACAAGGTAATCTTAACTATTTCTTTATATCATGGTTACCATGGCAACCAGGACTCCGCCCCACACCAAAATCAATAGGCTTCATCCTCTTTCCTTAAGACACCTTCATACCAAATTAGAAAATGATCGGACAAGAACTCGGACCTGTAGAGCGTTCACAAGGTAATCTTAACTATTTCTTTATATCATGGTTACCATGGCAACCAGGACTCCGCCCCACACCAAAATCTAAAGGCTTCATCCTCTTCCCTTAAGACACCTTCATACCAAATTAGAAAATGATCAGACAAGAACTCGGACCTGTAGAGCGTTCACAAGGTAATATTAACTATTTATTTATATCATGGTTACCATGGCAACCAGGACCGCGCCCCACACCAAAATCAATAGGCTTCATCCTCTTTCCTTAATACACCTTCATACCAAATTAGAAAATGATCGGACAAGAACTCGGACCTGTAGAGCGTTCACAAGGTAATCTTAACTATTTCTTTATATCATGGTTACCATGGCAACCAGGGCTCCGCCCCACACCAAAATCAATAGGCTTCATCCTCTTTCCTTAATACACCTTCATACCAAATTAGAAAATGATCGGACAAGAACTCGGACCTGTAGAGCGTTCACAAGGTAATCTTAACTATTTCTTTATATCATGGTTACCATGGCAACCAGGACTCCGCCCCACACCAAAATCAATAGGCTTCATCCTCTTTCCTTAATACACCTTCATACCAAATTAGAAAATGATCGGACAAGAACTCGGACCTGTAGAGCGTTCACAAGGTAATCTTAACTATTTCTTTATATCATGGTTACCATGGCAACCAGGACTCCGCCCCACACCAAAATCAATAGGCTTCATCCTCTTTCCTTAATACACCTTCATACCAAATTAAAAAATGATCGGACAAGAACTCGGACCTGTAGAGCGTTCACAAGGTAATCTTAACTATTTCTTTATATCATGGTTACCATGGCAACCAGGACTCCGCCCCACACCAAAATCAATAGGCTTCATCCTCTTTCCTTAATACACCTTCATACCAAATTAGAAAATGATCGGACAAGAACTCGGACCTGTAGAGCGTTCACAAGAAAATCTCTGCGGCGGACGCGGCGGACGCGGCGGCGGCGGCGGCGGCGGCGGCGGCGCGACGAGGCCAAATCCATAGTATCCCCCGAAGTGGTTCGGGGGGTTCGGGGGATACAATAATTGAGGTCCTACTATATACACATACACTTTGATATAAGATTAAAACGCACACAAAATATTCTGTAACTAATAATTTGGTTAACAAAAAAAAAACATTATTTTGTTTAAAGTTACATGAATAATCAAAACTGTATAATTATACTTTAAAAAAGAAGAAGAATATATACACATTCACTAACAATAAATAAGTATAAATGTTAATTCAATAAAGTACTAATTATTATATAATATGAGTTATGGTAGGGAGAATTGACAAATTCAAAACTATAGTCATATTGGAATTTACCAAAATGGGTTCATATAATCAAAATATAGATTACACAAGATGGATGGGGCAATGCAAGAAATTTATTTTGGTTGATTAAGTATATCAAATTATTGATTCATTATAGCTATACTGTTTGAAATATTAACACCATAAATCCTGATGTATTAAGTTTGTGCAAAAGTATTCTGAAATAAATGAGAATGTTACTAACCCCTTTGCTACTATATGATAAATATTGCATCAATATATTGTTAAACAAAAACCATCTTTAAAGGGATAGTTGAGTTTTGGTTGAGAGGGCGCTACACAAAATAATTTTGTTGTGGAGAAAATGAAAAACTGAGTGTCAAATTTGAAAGAGAATACAATTTTAATGGAAAAATAAACTTTATTTGATCAAAATCGGTTCAGAAACGGCTGAAATATCCATAAACATAACCATTTGTAATAATTGTGGGGCCCCACAAGAATCAGATAATTTTGAACCAGCCGTTAAAATTCGTTTTAAAATGCCTCCTCTTTTCAAAAGAGTTTTTTTAGATAGTTTTTTATTATCTCTCTATCTAATTACTATTTTAACAAAACATCACATGCACAATATTTTATTTAAAATGGTTTAAACAAATGCGTTTTTTGAAAGCGCCCTCTTCAGTTTAAACAGCTCTTTTTGAATGATAACAGGCTTTTTACTTAGTCATTTGTTATTTTGTATTCCTTTTGAGCATGGTGGAGTTATAATTATTAGTTAGTAATGTAATGGTGTAGGTTTAGATTACTAAAATTCAGTTTGACTTAAACTGTACTCTCTCTACCAGAACTCAACTATCACTTTTATAATTCCTGGCAGTAACTTGTGATTTAATTATTACATTAAAAAATGTGAATTTTTAAATATTTAATCTAATGAAGATTTTGTTAAACTGAACCAATACTTTAGCACCAGTAAAAAAAACAAATAATAACCAGGGTCGGTATTCAATTCAATACTTTAAAGGGAAAGTTGAGTTTTGGTAGAGAGGGCGCTAGACTACTTAATTGGTTTGTGAGGTAATGAAAAACTGAGTGTAAAATTTGAAAGAGCATAATATTTAAACAATAAAATCATCTTTGTTTGATCAAAATCGGTTCAGAAACGGCTGAAATATCCATAAATATAACAATTTGTAATAAACCCGGGGCCCCGGGTTTATTAGAGAATTTTGAACCAGCCGTTAAAAATTCAAAAAAATGCTTCCTCTTTTCAAAAAAGTTACAAAATAGGTATTTAAATAGTTGTTGGTTATTTCTCTATCTAATCACTATTCCAACAAAGCATCACATGCACAATATTTTATTCAAAATGGTTGAAACCGATGAGTGTTTAGAGAGCGCCCTCTTACGTTTTAACGGCTCTTTTTGAATGATAACATGATCTTTACTACGTCATTTGTAATTTTGTGTTCCTTTCTAGTTATAACTATTAGTTTGTAATGTAATGATGCAGGTTTTGGTTACTAAAATTCAGTTTCACTAAAACTGTACTCTCCTTACCATAACTCAACTATCCCTTTAAAATACAAATTTACTTAGCATTTTTCTAGGCTGAGAACTTGTATTAAAATCGTTTTTTTTAGAATGTTACTTCAGTAAGTCTAAATTAAATATTTGAAGACATAATGCCACCAAAATTTGGGCAACATTTTCAGTTGATGAAATAATCAAAGCTCAGTTTTGGCTAAGTAATCTACATTTTTACTTGTATGGAATCAATATACCGTCCCAGAATTAAACCTCTCGCCTTATTCAACATTTTGTTGGCTGTCTTGCCATGTGTAATTACAAACAAAAAGAGGTCAAACCTGTCTTTTAGAAACCACCTGTCAATAGCAACCATATCCTGTCTGCAATGGCCACAAAAGTGATATAATGCAGAGGAAAAGGTAGAGAACCTATGTAGAGATCACCTGTCTACACTCTACAGTGGCCTATTTTCTTAGTTCCATGGATGGCCACTATACACAGGTTTTACTGTGTATAACAAATGGCTCACTCGACCGCATGGTCAATATCATTTTCTGTTTTTATAATTGTCCTGATGTGTGTGTGCCTATTCAGCACCATATTTGTAGACATGGCCGATCTTCCATGGGCTCCCTTAAATCATTGCTCGAGTCCTCTGGCTTGCTGTCCAGGCAGTCTGTTCACCTTGATACTGGTGGTACTTGATCTGTTGAATCAAGAAAAAATACACAAAGCAAAACATACGTTACTATAGAAACTAGAAGTATTGGTTTAATTTTTGAAAGGGTGTACTTTATACCACTCTAGCTCTGTGGGTTTCTATTTTGTTTGCTTCTAAAATGTAATTCCATGAGGTAATTATTGTTTCCTAGAATATTGCTTCATAAAATTTGCAAGACATTTAATTTTATCTTAGATATAATGTAAACAAATACAATCATTAAAAAATAACCTTGTTATAAATATAGCAGGGAGTTGTATTTTGTATGCCATAATTTCAATTGAGATATATATCAAATCTTTTCACCAAATGCAGTAATTATAATATTAATATTTACGAATAAGTGTTAGAATAGTACAGTGTTTATATCACAGTAAATACTCAATTCAAGAGCACTTAGACAGTGTCCATCGTTGGATTTTTGAACCATCAGTGCCAGTTCACCAAATAAAAAAGTGGAACATAGATATTAATCAGTAATTTGCTTTGAGACGAGTCTAAAATACTATAGTCTACATTCATAATTTCACATAGAATCCTACTACTTTACTGTAGTACTACCACAGTAAACATAGATTCATGCAAAATTATCAATCATTTTTTAATCAAGTTTTTATTTAAAAAAAAACAACAACACATAATAAACCACACAAAGAGTTGGTTATTTCTGACTAGACCAGGTCCAGCCACTATCTTAATATGGCCCTAATCTAATTATGCCTTACGTAGTACGTACACGTACGTAACATGATGTACACAATTGGTTTATGAATGACCGTAATGAACCACCCAAGGCCAAGGGCAAGGCCAAGACCAAGAAACCAAGTTAATTCTTGGGCCACGACCGCTGGCACTGATTCCCATTGTCTACTGACTGTCTAGAATCTAGTGTGATTTGGATTTCTTTTTAAAAAGTTTTAATCACTTCTCAGTCTTCAGTTACCAAAATTAGTCTGTGTTCCAGTGTTTCCAGATATTAGAATGAGAGCATGAGCCTGAGCCTGAGGACTGAGGATTGAGGACCGGGCCCTAGTCCTACCCTAATTCCTAGACCATCTTTGCCTTTTAAAAGCCAAGGCTTAGCCTTAGGCTTTGGTAGCTGGCCAGTACAAGTCACAGACTCGTATCAAACTTCATTCAATTTTAGTTAGATTTGAAAACTAGTAACTAATATTTAAACTTGTTTCTTCAATAATTTCTGACTAATTACTCAATTAAATTGATATTGAGACTTGACATGATGATACTGATCTTTATTTAGACTCTCGAAACCAACATTTAATGGCCTGACCATTCGTTTTTGTGTCTACAAAATCAAACTTTCGCTTATTATTAAGTTGCCTGAATGCAGCAGCAAGACGGTACTAGGAATCTAGGTACGGTCCGTACGGTCCTACATACAATTTGTCCCCGCGGCTGGTGGCCCAGCAAAACACTAGATATCGCTATCAACCGTAGATAACGACCTACGCACAGTGGAAGGGTTAACTGACTAAAGCGTAAAACCTTATGAGGATTTTAGGCACACTTACCGATATTGCTGTAAACTCTTGATGGTTCAAATACTGCGTTCCGTTCCACTCAATATTCTGGACCCGATGCTCATAAAATTAGGCATTCAAAATGCCTCTTTGCGCCACAAAATGATTTCCAATTCCGATGATGGGTTGAGAAAGTTCTACTGTCGCACTAAATACGTGTGGACAATTTGACCGCAATAAATCAGCTGATTAGCGATACTTCGCGATATTATCGATACTTAATTATTCCTTACTGATAATTTCATAGACATTATGCATGGGCAAACTTGACTAATAAGGCATATCCATTACTAAATAAGGTAAAAGTTATGACGAAATTCTTCATGAATATTCATCAAAATGTATTCTTCTGCGCATGTGCGATGAACTTTCGCTTTCCCTACAAATAATGTTGGATTAACAGTTAAGAGATATGAGGGAGGGCAAGCGAACAGCTCATGAATATTCAAGACCTAGATAAATCGCTTCAAATTTGACACTTTTTTAACACGTACGTCTATGGAGAGTTACCCCCCCTTGCTTTAGATGGTCAGCATTTTCTTAGGAAAGGTACCAAAAATAGCTTATCTATCAGAGAAGTTTTGCCTATGAATTTTGTTTTATTTACTGAAGCCTCCGAAGTAAATAAAGAAAATTATCAGGCCTTCTTCACAGCAGAAGAATCTATAACTTCTGTTGAATTTGCCACACGGATCACTACACATGGGACTACATAAAACGTTAGACAACAAAACAAAGATTTCACCAATAAAACAATCAGAACGGAGATTTAAAAACCAGAACGTCAATGACGTAGCGCTCATCCGGCATATTTAGGTAGAGGTAAAAGAGAAACAAGAGTATGAATGCCTTGCTGAGGTGGACTTTGGTCACTTGTGAATCTTATCTCCGTGTATTAACCGCATCGTAATTAAGGCCTGGCGCTGGCTAGGCAATTTGCGTGTACAATTTTCCTATCTCCGTGTATTGACCGCTCCCCCCATTTTGGAGCTTTTTTTTGGAGAAAAAAGGTGCGGTTAATACACCGACAAATACAGTACTTTCTAAACGTGATATTATAAAATTCCCATTTTCCCATCTTATCGTACACACATGACCCAACCAAAAAAATACGGGTGCAGTTCGTTATTCTGAAGGTTCGTTATTCCGAAGGTTCGTTATTCCGAAGGTTCGTTATTCCGAACACGCAAATTTCCTATACCTGAGTGTTCGTTAATCCGAAAATGAAATAGGGTTCGTTAATCCGAACATTTGTTGCATTATTCCGAAGGTTCGTTATTCCGAAGGTTCGTTATTCCGAAGGTTCGTTATTCCGAAGGTTCGCTATTCCTAAAATGAAATCGGGTTCGTTATTCCGAAGGTTCGTTATTCCGAAGGTTCTTTATTCCGAAGGTTCGTTATTCCGAAGGTTCGCTATTCCTAAAATGAAATCGGGTTCGTTATTCCGAAGGTTCGTTATTCCGAAGGTTCGTTATTCCGAAGGTTCGCTATTCCTAAAATGAAATCGGGTTCGTTAATCCGAAAATGAATTTTGGTTTGTTATAATGCTATAATTTCATATAAAGAGATGAAATAAACTTAAATGTTTGATTGGTCTGGCCAAGGGAGGGAAAGGGGGAGGGGTATGCTTAATGCAGGCTGTAAATTAAATAAACAAAACACAAACTATAGTATTATAACAAACCTGATTTAATTTTCGGATAAACAAACCCTATTTTATTTTCGGACTAATGAACCTTCGGAATAACGAACCTTCGGAATAACGAACCTTCGGAATAACGAACCTTCGGAATAACGAACTTTCGGAATAACGAACCCGATTTTATTTTCGGATCAACGAACCTTCGGAATAACGAACCTTCGGAATAACGAACCCGATTTTATTTTCGGATCAACGAACCTTCGGAATAACGAACCTTCGGAATAACGAACCTTCGGAATAACGAACCTTCGGAATAACTGAACCTTCGGAATAACGAACCTTCGGAATAACGGACTGTAACCAAAAATACACGGGGGCGACGGGCGATTCGCCCCCGAAACCTTTGAAATCGCCCCCATGAGCCACGGCACGGGGGCGGAAAAAAATATAAAAATAATTAAAAAAAAAAAAAAAAAAAAAAAAAATCTTTCTGCATGATCGGAAAGCGCCAGAAACGTACCAAACATGACATAATCGGATCTATAGGTCACAACATGATAAATATTGATAATCATTTATTAGACCCGTGAGCAGTGTAAACGATGTAAACAAAAATAAGAGCCCCTGTGAGCCCCAAAATAGCCCTCATGAATAATTTCACGAGGGCGTTTTTCTCCCTCAAAATTTTCAAAATTTTCAAAATCGCCCTCATGTGACCAGACCACATAAACAACTGTTTGAGATGATTCTTATTCATTACTATTTTCGTACTCACATATCTATAATACTTGTCTGGTAATAATATGAAAAAATATAGATTTTCATATTTCACAGGATTTCCAAAATAAAAATTGAGTTATAAAAAAGTGCTCTGGGGAAAGTCACACACGTGACCCATGCCATTTGACCTCTGACCATTATCCTAATAGTACAATCTTTTCTGGTAAGTCTGAAAGACTTCAACATATGCAAGTCATACACGTATATATACGAAGTTCAGATCATTATCGAGGATCTGTGCACTATATTTTTGTCAAAATTTGAGCCATTTTGACAACTTTAATTGATGGTTTTGGATGTGTCGCGGCGCCATAAGATTGGCATTTGCAGACGGTAAAATTGAGGTTATAGCAGAACTTCGCTAGCGGCTATGCCGCTAGCTAAAGTTGACTTGCGAGTGGAGATTTAGAGTGGTTACGTCCGGAACTCGAATGGATCTATGGTGGCTCTAAATCTGATACTAAATTATTGATGACCACCCACTTGATCGATTTATTTAGTTTGAGACTTTAGAGCCACCATAGATCCTTTTGAGCTATGGACATAACCGGTATGGCGCACGCACGTCACAGAAGTAGTAGGGTACTCTCTCCACTCGCAATTCAGTCAACAGTCGCTAGCACCTAGGCCCTAGCAGCATAATCTGCTAACTTCAATTTTACCGACCACAATTGTGAATTTTAACGGCCCCTGAGCATTTTAACGGCCGCTGACACAAAACAAGTAATAAAAAATGGCTCAAATTTGGACCAAAATATTGCAACAGTGAACAGTCCCTTCTTGACTCTTAGCGATAAGAAAACAGTTCAGTGATTGATCAGATTCAGACATTGTCATCAGGTCATTGACATTGACATTGTCATTGTCATTGATTGATAGTGATACAAACAATTTTTTTTTCGTTTACAATGATTTATTTATGACGTGGAGTACGAAACTGCATTAGCGACCCAAACTGTAAGAACGTTAAATGTTACATGATTTTATGCATACCACAAGACTCGCAACTAACTGTAACATGACAAGAAAACACTCAACACTCAGACAAAGTTCAGCGCTGCGGCTACGGATACGCCTTCGTACGCTGCACCTATAGCCATTCCACCCCGAAGCGCGGGCGGGGTCAAGCGCTAGATTGAAGCCGCACAATAGCCGTGCAGCATCCATACACATAACAACACGTTCATCACATTCACATCACAGTCATCAGTGCCTGGCTGTGTGTATCAACTATCATCACAAGTAAACAGACAAATATTTCATGATTTTTTGCAGTTACCTCATCATCATCCTTTTCTTGTGGTTCTTGCTCAGGTTCCTCGGCCTTTTTCACTTGCTCCCCTTCTCTCTGTCGCACCTCACTCATTTTCGATACCTAACTAATATTGAATTTTAGGTAAATTACTCGGACAGCAGCAGCTGGCAATCGACGATTCCGAATGAATATCACACTATATATGACCGTTGAGGGCAGCATGCTAAAAATACTTCAATATCACCCACCGTCATCGTCATGATCATGATCATCGTCATGATCATCGTCATGATCATGATCATCATCATCATCATCATCATTATCATCATCATCATCATCATCATCATCATCATCATCATCATCATCATCATCATCATCGTAAGCATCACCACATCACCCGATTTTTTTTTTTTGGGGGGGGGGGGGGGGGGGTGTAGGAGGGGGTGTCCCGGATCCCCCTCCCACGGTAAAGAGTTTTTGCATTTTGTTGAACGATTTTAAAGGGGAAGTACAGTTTTGGTAAGGCTGAGCTTTAGTAACCAAAATGTGCACAATTACATTACACACTAATAGTTATAACTCCACCATGCTCGAAAGGTATAGAAAATTACAAATGACTAAGTAAAACGCCTGTTATCATTCAAAAAGATCCCTTAAAGAGGGCGAACTCTAAAAAAAAAGCATTGGTTTCAACCATTTTTCTTACAAAAGTATGCATGTGATATTTTGTTGAAATAATGATTGGATAGAGAGATCATTAACAAATTTTGAATAACCTCTTTTGATTTTTTTTAAAAAAGTGTACGGTATTTTTTAAATTTTTACAAAAATCATCGAATCAATCTGGGCCCCAGATTGATTCCGATCGGATATATTTATTGATATTTCAGCCGTTTCTGAGCAGATTTTGATCAAATAAAGTTTATTCTGTCATTAAAATTGTATGCTCTTTCAAATTTTACACTCACATTTTCATTATCTCACAAACAAATGATTTCGTGCAGCGCCCTCTATACCAAAACTGAACTACCCCTTTAAGTTAACATTTATTGTATAGGGGTGTAGGAGGGGGTGTCCCGGATCCCCCTCCCAC
>JBAMJV010005551.1:0-42500 GCA_037951105.1 Echinarachnius parma
GTTATAATGAAATCAGGAAAACAATGGAAAGATTTTTTCAATTTTTTTTTTTTTCAATTTCAATACAATTCCCCCTGGGGAATTGTCTTCTTATTTCCACAAATCATTAAAACAAAATACAAGAAAAGCATGTGATATATACAGTAAAAACAGAAAAAACAACAACCATAACAAAGAGACAAGAGAATGGAAATAAAGCTCTCGTAAAATGGTAATGAGTGTGGAGGGATCAGAAAAAGTTTTAATTAAAACTTATGGGTATGATCCCTAGATTATATATGAATTAAAAATAAGTTAAATAATGTTCAATAGATTCTAGCCCCTTAATCAGGGGCAGGTTAGCGTAAAGGTGGCATCGTGGATGGGCGGGGGGGGGGGGGGGTGGGGGGGGGTGCTAGAGCTAAGGTGCACTCTCCATAATGAATGTTTTTAGATTAAACAAATATCCGGGAGAATGATGAAACCAGGAAAACAGTCACCAATTCTAACCCTAAGGTGGCAGCGAAAAAATTAATATTTTATTTCGGGGCTCCATTTTCGGGGCTACCGTAAAACTCCGTGTATAAGACGCACTTTTTTTCCGTCGGAAAAATTTCAAAGTGGGGGTGCGTCTTATACACAGGTATAGCCAAAAAAAAAAAAAAAAAAAAAAAAAAAAAAAAAAAAAAAAAAAAAAGACACCCTGTAGTCATGTTGAATGTACATACACATGCATGGTTTAGGGCATGATAAGAGCTTGCTGTCAGTTGTAGCATTCAGCAAGATATACCTTTTTTCACACAAAAAATATTGGTTACAGATGTAAAATTGCAAGTTTATTGAGCAGTAATACTGCTGCTAATGAATATTCATACATTCGTGAGCAGCAGTACTAATTAAATATGCAATTTTCTAACCAGTGGTTATAAATTTTGCTAATAATTAAAAATAGTTGTTAGTAAATTTAGAAAATTACATTATATTTAGTGAGTATTTAGTGAGTATTGGTGCTTATGAATATTCATGAATATGAATATGAATATTTATGAGCACCAGTGTTACTGCTCAATAAATGTGCAATTTGTGTACTAACCACTATTTTTATGTGAGAAAATGATGTTGATGAATGCTACATTCAACATTAAAGGTAGTTCAGATTCGTCAAATGAGATGCGCGGCGCCATCTTGCATACGCGTTGCGCACGGTGCGTAATGCACGTTAGCTCAGTGTCATGCGGTGCGCGCAAACTACCCAGTTCAAAATGGCGACCCGCTATGTAGCATCCCCACGCTTGATGCCCTTTAAGCTATTGGCATACCCTAGACCAGTGGTATAAGTATCCAACAGCACTTCAGGGTCTTTTTAAAAAAAATACAGGGTGTCCAAAAAAAAAAAAAAACCTTTTTTTTTTTTTCTTTTTTTTGCTGTGAAAGTTGGGGGTGCGTTTTATACACGGGTGCGTCTTATACACAGAGTTTTACGGTACTTTTCCAACTTTCGGGGGCTACAAATTTCCGGGCTCTTTTTCGAATTTCAGGGGCTACTAATAAGCTATAATGCTGTAAGTGATCATTTTATAAGCATTTGATCATTTTATAAGCATTTGATCATTTTATAAGCATTTGATCACAATCCAAACAGAAAAATGCCACAAAAATCCAGACAAAAAAAAGAAAAAAAGAAAAAAGTTCTTTTTTCTTTTTCTTTTTTCGAGGGCGAATTTTTTTTTTTCGGGGGCGAATTTGGGCATTTCGGGGGCGAATTCGCCTGCTGCCCCGTGTATTTTTTTCGCTGTAAGGTGGGGGTACAAATGGGGAGGGGGTTGTACAAATCAGAGTGGTTTTTTTTTTGTATTACTTCAAATGAATACTTTAGTTTGCAAAGAGTCCTAATATATCCTGAATATTGTTACAAGTGCCCCATTCCAACAATGCATTAAATGATAAACCACATAAATGAAAAAGCTTTCTCATTTTGAAGAGAGAAACATTGATTTTGACATTTCAAGCATCAACAAGCCCCTCAACATTGCTTTTAATGTGTCTATTAAACTTTGATTTCAATGCATATTCTGTAATAGCACTTGAGCAACTATTTGAAGTTTCCTGAAAATATCACGAATCTGAAAGCTTCTCGATCAGAAAATGGTAAAAACCTCAACTCATCTGTTCACGCAATTTTGTTGACACGATTCTTTTTAAAAAGAAGGAAAGTTTGTGGTAACCGAGTAAACTGAATTAGCATTTTAGATGTGTTCCATGGAAGAACACAAGTACTGCAAACTTGTGGGTCACTGAATCATAGATGTCTCAAGACAAGCACCTACCAGACAACTGAGCTGTTTCTAACTTTCTACTCCTTGCTAGTAATTTGCCATTATACATTACTTAGCATTTGAAAATGTGGATATTTGTTTGCGACTAGATATATGCTAATTAGTGTTCTTCTTGAGGTTGTTGGGTTTGGATGGTGATAATACACAGGACAAGCACCGTGAGATAAATTAGTTGTATTTTTTCCTTGCTTCTTGTTCTCACGTACACATTTCTTTGCAGTTGATATGTGGATTTTGAAGTATTTTTCTTGAGTTTGTGGGGTTTTGATAGTGATAAGCAAGCCTCCACAATAACTTTTTTCTGTACTGGCCCGTTCGGGCAAGTAAAATTATAAATTTAGACATTTGACTTGCCCCACCATAAAATTGACTTGCCCTCTTACTTCTAGATGAGATTTACACATATGAAATAACATTGTTCTCTCAAAGTTGAACAATTATTTAGTTGCCCGATTGGGCAAGCAAACTAGATTTATTACATTTTACCAGACACTAATTTTTACTTGCCCCTGGCAAGCGGGCAAGTGCAAGTGTGGAGCCCTGTGAATGTCAGACATGTACATTTTCATTTGGAGGGGGTTAAAGAGAATAACATTTGTGAAGTTCATATTTCTACAACTTGGGGGAGGGGTGGAGGGGGGGAATAGGGGGAGCACCTTAACCTGTTCACTTCAAGATTCTGAAATCCCCATAGACTTCGTATTTAGCCCACCCAGTTCCCGTAGGCAATTTGTCCTTTATCATTAACATACTACATGAATTTGGAAGTTACTAGATTGTACATACTGATATGTTCATGCTAATAATACAGCTCTACTGTTTTACTCAGCTGCAAGGAAGTTTGACACTTTGAAGAGCTCAGAGGGAGCACATTTCCAGGAGACAAGACCCTTGATACTACATGAGTCATAGCATTGGTCATGAGTTAGGAGTACAAGCTGTTGCATGGTGGAAATGCATATATTCAAGAGACACAAGAAAGAAAAAGAATGATAAAGGGGGAAAGGAAAGAATAAGCGTAGGCAAAATAAGATATGCATGAGATTGCAGGCAGTTGCCTCTACAGTTGTAACTGTGGAAATGCACAAATTTAAGAGGAAAACATCTCAGAAGGGAATGAAACCTAATGTACCCCACCCCCTCAAAATGTATGAGTTAGCAACTTACAGCTTTGATATACAAAGACAGTCATTTCCTCAGAAACATTACTGAAGCATCTAGTTAAAGACCACAGGCCTATGTAGCTTAGTTAGTTAGGTATCAGTATATTAATCCGGAGGTCTAGGCCTCACGTTCTGCTAGAGCACAATTCTTTGCTCCCTTTTTTCATAAATAATCTAATAGTCATTTTCCTGTGTCTATAATCTATGTCAAGATGTCGAATTTACTAGTCAAATCTCGTAAATTTGATATCTTGACATAGATTTCATCAGAAGTCTGTGAATTTGTCTTTCTTTCTAGATGAACTGTATGTGTATTTACGTGGGCTTGTTTGGCTTTATGACTGAATACACAAAGTTGAAAGAAAATTCCCTATTCATAAGTGTCCTTAACTAAGTTTAACGTCAAACAATGAATTTGTGTTTTTTCAAAGGAAGTGAAACAATTTATACAGGCTCAACAACTGCCCTCATAAGGAAATCCATGCAATACTGTGTATGTACGTGGTTGTGTATACATGTGAAATAATTGAGCTGTCTATGCTTTATGAATGCATGTATTTACATTATGTAGTATGTCATATCTTTTAGCCTACAAATATGTCAAAATTATATTTCATATGTGAAAAACAGGAAATCACCAAGGATTAACATTCCTTCCTTATAGGAACTTGTGTCTCAATCCATAAAAATCCTATTGACTTTGAGAACATTTATTCTTTTCAATAATGTATTATTACTGGATCCAATATTATTTAATTAAGTAAAGATCCTTTCATCTTTTTTGTATTTCTGTGTATAGGGACGTGCACAAAACTTTCTTGTGCCTTTGTATAACAGTTGGCAATCATTAGTACTAAAATCTCCTATCTCCCAATGATTAAAGTAACAAAAATGTCGGAAAACCATGAATTACAGTGTAAAAATACTTCTGATAAACAACTACTATACACAATCAAATAAAATTGCTTACAGTACCGTTACCATGGTGATTATAACACAGTCAACGGCACTCATACATTCAAAATAGATCAAATGCATTTTTTTTTTAATATAAAAAGAAAACCATATTATACTCTAAAATGCTTTTTTAATCAGATTATACTTACGTGATAGGGTTGCCTCTAATTTCAGACATGATAGCACTTTCTCCTCCCAGGTACTCATAACACAGGCTCAGGAAGTTATATATTACAAATGCTGCAAAGATAAAATAAGAAAGAAACAAACATAGATTTAACATTATGACATTTAGCTTCTTTATTTGTGATATGATATCACTTTCTCCTCCCAGATACTCATAACACAGACTCAGGAAGTTATATATTACAAATGCTGCAAAGATAAAATAAGATACACAAACAAATATGAATTAACAGTTAGCTTTAAATTTGTTTCTTTTTATATATATTTCATGACACCCCTGTTCTGAATAGAGTGGTTTGTGTTGCCTATAATTTCTGACAAGATAGCACTCTCCTCCAAGGTACTCATAACACAGGCTCAAGAAGTTATATTACAAATGCTACAAAGATTTTTTTTAAATAAATTTTTAAAAAGGTGCAAAGACAACATAAGAGAGACACAAACAAAGAATAAACATTATGACATTTAGCTTCTTTATTTGTAATATGATATCACTCTCTCCTCCCAGATACTCATAACACAGACTCAGGAAGTTATATATTACAAATGCTGCAAAGATAAAATAAGATACACAAAAAATATGAATATAATGACATTAAGATTTTAATCTGCTATTTTTCTATGGATTACAAATATGCTGCAAAGTGCAAAGACAACATAAGAGAGACACAAACAAAGAATAAACATTATGACATTTAGCTTCTTTATTTGTAATATATGATATCACTCTCTCATCCTAGATACTCATAACACAGACTCAGGAAGTTGTATATATTACAAATGCTGCAAAGATCATATAAGAGAAAGACACAAACACATATTAACATGACATTTAGCTTTAGATTGGTTCTTTTACATTTCACTTAGAGTTAATACAGGGCCCACCAGGTTCCAGTAGGCAATAGGCTTAGTGTTTTGTGTTGCCTATAATTTCAGACAGGATAGCACTCTTCTACAAGGTACTCATAACACAGGCTCAGGAAGTTATATATTACAAATGTTGAAAATATAAAATAAGAGAGAAACTGAGAATTAACATAATGACATTTAGCTTTAGATTATATATATGATTCCCTCTACACATTTCACATTAACCATATTTTATGTATGTGTGAGTGTACATTATGTTTACAGTGTTTTTTTTAGATGTCTGCGCATTGTTTGTATGTAAGTGTGCACGTATGTGTGTTTGTGTAAATTTCAATGTGTTTTTTATGTCTCTGCAAAGTTTGTGAGTAGGTGATGGAGACTTCCCCTTAGGTAGGCGGAAGTGGTTGAGAGGACTAATAAATAAGCTATCAACATTGATCAATTGTATTTGTGAGAACAGCTGTATGCATGTTATTGAGATTGGCAGATGAATGCCCCCATATCATGTAGGTTGGAACTTGAATGTAGTAGACTGATGTGTGTTGGCACTGGCCTTGGCAATGGCATTGATTTCATTATCATAATGGCCAAAACACATCATCAGGTGAGAGCGAGAAGGACTTGAATGTAGTAGACTGATGTGTGTTGGCACTGGCCTTGGCAATGGCATTGATTTCATTATCATAATGGCCAAAACACATCATCGGGTGAGAGTGAGAAGGGCATTAAGTTGAGTTTTGCCTAAATTGAGTTCTCCATACCCTCTTGTAGGTTGAAACATTCTCTATGACTATGGGATGCCAAATTTTCAGATGATAATTATGTCTAATTTAGGGAATACTCATAGATTTATTATAACAAGAGCTAAATGTGATTTCTACAAGGATCCTACACTTCACACATGATTATCTCTGAAGAAAAAACAAGTGAGTTAGCGCCCTTCTCTTTCTCAACTAACGCCATGCCAGGCAAAACAAAATCCCTTCGAAGCATTCAGCTACTGTTCTGACTTCTAGCTTACAAAAATATGCTGCCCTTTGCTGTTAATGTCTCATTAATGAATGGACAAAAAAAAGGTCACAATCAACAACAAATGTCTTTTTACCAAAAATTGTCAATTTTAATTTAAAAACTAAACTCCAAGAATATGAACTACTACTAGCTCAAAAATAATATTTACAAAAGTGACTAAAAATGGTTCAAACAACACAAAATAATGTAATTTTTTGTACATTGTATTTATTATGTTTTTTGTTTTTCAAATTAATAATGCACATCTTACATTATGTTTATCATTTCAAATTCATGCTGCACAAAAAAAATGCATAGAAATGGCACAAGCATGCATGACACTGTAGACTGGAGCCTCTCAGACTATCCCCGAGGTATCCTCCAATTGGATCAATACACATAGCTCATGTTCCCTCATAATAATTTATTGCATTTCATCTTGCCACCCGCAGGGCAAGGATTATTGTATGCAATCTTTCCAACATTTATATCTTTCTTCCCTTTTTCCACTTGGACGTTGTCAGTAACAGATAGGAATATTTCATAAATGTAAAAGACTGCTGAAAACTGCTTCATGAATATTTCATGTCATACATAAATACAGGTGGTCAGGTATTGTGAAGAAATTAGAAATCAGGATGGAAGTTTTTGTTTAAAATTCATTTGTTTTGTTTAAATCGAAGAAAGTAGAACTAAAAAAAAGGGCCATTATATTTGGGGGACAAGCAGGAAGCAAGACCTTGTGAAGTACAAAATGGCATACAAGCAAAACAAACACGTCCTTTCAAATGGGGTGGGGGCAATACCCACCATGGCCACTCTGAATCTAAAACTTAAAAGTTTTCCTTTGCTTTCTAGTTTGCGATTAATATTTTAGAAGGCTTCCCTAGACTTTCCTGGGGCTACAGTATAAGACCTCTTTTCTTCTCCTCCTCTGACTTTCCCCATCCTGTCTACTTTCTTCCTCCTTTCCTCCTCCTCCTACCTCTCCCATGTTGTTATCACTCATCTTATATTCTCTAACAAGCTCCCTCCTTGACCTTGCCTTGTGCTGTTCATCCTTCTCCTCCCATCTCTCATCCCCCCACCTCCCCTCCTACCCCTCATCCCCTCCCCCTATATCTCTTAATCAGTTGAAGGGTGGGTGGCAAAATCACTACAATGAAAGTTACCAAACTTTAAATTCTCGGTAGGAAGTTAGCAAATCAAGCGAACAAATTACTCGCAACAGGAAAATGTGCTACAAAAAATAAAGTATAAGTCAAGCCACTGCCACTGCCTCTCTCAATCTCCCTCTTTCTAAAAATTTTCCTTTTCTTTCTACCTTTCTCCCAACCTCCTTTTCTCTTTGCTTCACCTAATAACCCCTCTCTGCAGGGAGGAGATGCACAGATTGGCCAGTATGGGCAAGTCAAACCAAGCTTGAAGCTCATGCATGGATGCATCACACCGCCCCTGACAGTGTGGTGCTGGGGATGATGATGATGATGAGTGGCATAGTAGCTAGGGTCAACTCTAATGAAAAAAGATGGGGTCAGGGAGCCGATATGGTGTAAAGGAGCCAAGGCCATGTAACATAAAGACTGATCATATGATTGATTAATTGATTGATCAATTGAATGATCATAAATTAATCATGAATCTGTATGTCACATGCATGAATGCATCACACCATCACAGTGTGGTTGCTGGTGATGATCATGATGAGTGGCGTAGCTAGGGTCAACTCTATGTAGGCAGAGAAGGGGTCCAGGAGCTGAGAGGCTGTGAAGGATCTAATATAGCTCTGTAAGCCTTGAAAGGACTATGCTAAGCACATGCATGGATGCATCACACCACCCATGACAGTGCATGTGCTGATGTGCCTGGTGATGGTGATGAGTGGTGTAGCTAGGGTCTACTCTCTGGAGACAAAGATGGGGGTCAAGGAGCTAAGAGATGGGGGTCAAGGAGCTAATATATGGCATCAAGGAGAATAGATGGGGGCAAGAAGCAGAGATAGCTCAGTGGTGAGCATGTCAGGGCCCAGTATAGAGATTCAAAATGATGTGTACAATTAATTGATTGATCATATAATTGATGAACACACTGCTTGTTGGACCCTTGTGGGCTATGTTCAAAGTCTAGAGATTTTAGAATCTCAAAGGGAATTAGTTAATTGATTGTAAAAACCACAGATCCTTGTAGGCAATGGGTTAATCAGCTGATGGTGACCATGGGAATTCAGGGGAGGGGGAAGGACAGCCCACTGATCTTGATTATTGAAGTCTACTAACAGCTGAGCTTGTGGGTGCATTCTTGGAATTATTATGTGTGCTGATAGACTGTAATAAGTAATGACATTTAACATTTTTCAAGGCATGGTACTTCAAGAATCTAATTACATGTTTAAGTCCTCTAGACTCTCCTACAATTTTGGTTAAAGTACATTTATTGGCATAAATGTACAGTTTCCATTTAAATTATCAACCTAACGAAATACATGTACACTGGAGCTGAAAGTCTTTAACTACATATATACACACATAATTATAATGACTTCTGGATATTTACCAGACAATAACAAACCATACTTTCTATCTAGCCACATGCATAGGCATCCCAGCCATCAGTAGCTGCAAGGCCATATCAACATTGATTGTACCTGATCAAGCATACATATATTGGGGCAACATAGGGGCTATCTGGGTCAAAGCTATACAGATAGATCTGGCATTTTCTATAGAACAGCCATGGATGAATAATCTACAAAAAGTTTGTCATGTTAATGTATGTATGTATAAAATATATGCAATTTGACAAGTACATGTATGTATGTCTTTATGATTTCAAATGATTTGGTACGTACAGTAATGTCAGTACCTCCCTTTCATGTGCAAATGTATGAAAATTATTATTTTGTTTTAATAATCACTGTACATTATATACTGCATTATACACTTTATCAACTGTTATAATAATCAAGGATAATCAACATTTAAAACATCTAATTCAAATTATGATTCTGCATGTGAATGAAAGAGATGACAATTTTATTTATATTTTGTTAATTTGTAATTAGGGGTCTTTTTCATCCCATCATTGTTTTATTTTCTATTTTCTCCCTTTACATTGTATGTAAAAACAAATTATGCAGAGATAAGTCACAATCAAGCACATTAGTGAATGGATAGACAGATGTTCAACAAACTGTGTTTATATAAAGCCTGGTGTGCGAATAGAGGAACAGTTGCAGAAATCCTGTGCACAGCTTGCTTCAGTAGATATGAAGTGAGAAGCAACCAATAAACAACATGGCCATAAATCTTCCACTTAATGGGTCTGCATACCATCAAATGCCAGGAATCTGGTCAAAATCATGCGCCATTCAATCCTGCCATATTGATATCTGTTTTTAAACAACAGAGCATGGTTCTAGCCTGTATGTAATGTATACATCATGTTGCACATAACATTACGGATCATATACATCCTTGAAAGGATGATTTTTGAGTTTTGCAATAAAAATTGATATTTTGTAATATATTAATTTACATATTTTTCAATCTTATTACCACTACAATACATGGCCAGGTTGTGTGTATTCATCACTTTGCATACATTGCTTGTGATTTCCTGTGAAAATATGAATAATAAACTTAAATCATTAACAAAATTAAAAATCAACATGCCTTCTGGAAGGAATGCTTGAAGTTTATGTCCAAATGCATTTAAAATTTCTAAATATAAAATTAATTTATTGCCATGTTTTATAATGTTAGTGAATCACATCAAGTTGCCAACACAACAGCTGGTAGACAATCCCATCTCTTCGCCTTTCCACTAAACACAATGAGCAATGGTTAGAGCACCTGTGTGGCAATCTCAAGGTTTAGAATTGTTTCCTCATGAAGCCAGATTTTCTTTGCTAATTTATTTTTCATTCATTTCATATATTTCTGGTCAGCTTACTCTATGTTTTATTGTACTTAATCTGTTTTATTAATGTTTACACTATCTCCTTTTCTCCAACCAATTCTAATCAGGACTGGTAGAATGCCACCTGCACATCAAGGCTTTACTAGGAAGCTAGACGTGATTATGTAACTAGGAATCATCCAGGGAACTTCTTAATGAACTAACTTCACCAACTGTTTCATATTAGCAACTAGTCATAATAATGAGTATTTTATACAACAAAATGTCACATTCACAGCTACAAGCTGAATTGCAGTGTCATTTGCAACAATATTTACAAACAACAACATTGACGAACTCACAAAGTATAAAGAAACGTTCATGTATAACAATGATTAGAGAGTCATATCAGAATAAAGATAAATGAGTGCCTTTGATATAAGCGCCACCCAATGTAAGCCTCATACCACATACATAAATACATACATAAACAAATCTGGGACATAAAGATTTACTGCTTATCCTATCACTATATAATACAATTAATTGTACAATTTATCATGAAGTTATGGGGCCATGGACTGAAATGTCAATTTTAATTGGCGAGCATGACTAGTACCACAAATTTTTAAAAGTTGAAGAATATTTCCCTGAAAGTAATTTCCCATTACATTTGCCAAAGTATGAGATCAATTCACAATGAATGAATTTTCATATTTTGCTTCCCTATTCAGAGATCATTCCCCAAAGTCTGGCTTAAATTTTACCTTCACCGTGCTCATGGCAATCTGGTAAGTACTTGTGTAGCAAACTGCCTGCTACTGTAAATGTTTGTATTACAGCACAGTATTATAGTACCAGAACATTTGGTCCACCTGGAAAGAGAGTCTACACAAAATTAAATTTGTCATGGAGATTATGACCCCTACCCCTGAATCTGTCTGGACTGATCGTGTGGGAGTATACCACATGCCTACTGCATTCCTGTGGCTATACGTGGACAAAGCATAGACTCAGACTGTCTGCAACACCAGCCCACAGATCTATGCCCCATATATCACAACGATTTATAGGAATAACAGTTGATCAACTTGACATTTTGTCTTGAAAAAAAATTAATGCACTCACCCCGTGTTCACACACACAAAATTCATCATATAGCTATACCGTTTTGGTATATCTAGACGATGAAATTGTGTGGATGAACGCTTACTAACAATACGTCGTATAAAGAAACGTCGTTTAACGAAACGGGGGTTTGGGCATCGTTTCGAACTAGAACTCGATTAAGAATCACAGTCGTTTTGTGTGTGAACGTACGGTCGAACTAGAACGGTATAACTGGAGGAGGCTTAACATGACCGCGCGCGCGAAAGGAGACCTGAAAACGGGGGTTTGGGCATCGTTTCGAACTAGAACTCGATTAAGAATCACAGTCGTTTTGTGTGTGAACGTACGGTCGAACTAGAACGGTATAACTGGAGGAGGCTTAACATGACCGCGCGCGCGAAAGGAGACCTGAAAGCAGACAGAAAAAAGACAACACAAGCGCAGTAGCAAACTGCGCACCTATACGACGTTTCGTTGTAGAGTTTCGGGATACTTGTTCTTGTGTGTGTGAACGCCTACAATGATTCTTTATACAGCGTTTCTTTATACAATGATTCTTTATACAACGTTTCTTTATAGAGTTTCAGGATAAACAAATTTGTGTGTGAACACGCTGTCAATGTGGTTAAATTTTGTCTGCAGCATTATGCCCTGATGTAAATGAGTGATGTTGATGATGTTGTTGATGATGATGTTGATGATGATGATGATGATGATGATGATGATGATGATGATGATGATGATGTTGATGATGATGGCAATGGTGGTGGCAATGACAATAGTGGTGAGGGTAACAATGATGATGATGACTATGATGATGATGATGATAATGTTGATGCAGACTAAATATTAGATGATCTATGCCCATCCAGTATTATCAAAAAAATGTTTACGCCCAATACGAAAATAACATGTTGCATTCACATAAATGAATGAGTTCAGTTGTTGATACTGATGATCCTAATCCATGCAGACTTCAGCTGGCCACATGTGCTCATCAATGCCACATATGTTATCTGCCCACATGTGCTCATCAATGCCACATATGTTATCCACCCATATTATAAGAATAACAGATGTAGATGTGTGAACAAATATTTCATTTAACTCCTTGCCTCTGGGAACATGGTGAGTTATGAACTATTAAAGGGGACCACCAGGCAAAGAACAACACATTATTATATGTTTTGGTACCGTTTTGTGATACCAAATAGATACCCAACATTTTGCAAAGGGTTGTGTAATTCATAAACAAAGCAATTTATTTCCACCACTTACGGAACCACTACTATTTCCTGGTTCGTACGGGCCAAACATTTGCGAGTGCGTCAATGCGATTCACGCATAGTTTGTAGACAATAGAATCCCCGGCGATTCGTTCGCTCTGCACACATTAGTCTTCGCAATTCAGACTGCATGAACGCATGGTGAGGCATTTTCCAATTATTTGTTTTTCTTTCTGGAAACATATTTTTGTGAAATTGTTGATGGAATGGAATACTAAAGATGTTACCTTTCTTTAATAAGAATATTATTTGTGGGTGGTGGTACCTTTTAAATTCCATGGGGATTTCAGAATCATAAAGAGAACAGGTTAAATTTTGTCATCAACTGGAAGTCTATGCCCTTGATGTATTTTTGGGCTTATGGGGAAAAGTATTCTTTTTACGTATTATGTTTTTAAAATTTAAATCAATGTCTTGAACTGGTTGTAAGTGGTGCGTAAATTTACTCAATATTAGAAGCATTCATTAAGAAAGTGAATTACAAATACATTAGAATAATAATTTTCATACAACAATACATGTACAAATTTGTAAGTTACATGATATTAATGCATATATACCACAGATATTAACCCCAAACCTGCCAGTGGAGTAAATTCCCAGTGCCAAATTAATTGGAAGGCCACAGCTAAATTGCTTTTGGGGGATTTGAAAGGAATGTATTGAAAGGCAAATACCACCCCACAATACAATGGGCATGGTCAAGTACCCTATTGTGCTTGCAATCATGCATGAGGCATCCAAGGGGTAGCTGCATTGCAAGTACTTGGCACGTTATGAGTTTATAATGCACATTGCACATGCTACAATTATAAGCAGCACAGGACAGTCAACAACTCATCTGTTTACAATTACACATTTATCATCGCATTGCATTTGGCTGTGATTTCATGCCACCCTTGAAGCTGAAACCCAACACCCTTGGACAATGTCAAGCGAACTCGCTGCAAGAGAGGAAAGGCAATGAAATAAGTCAACAAATACGGTATTTTCATTAAATCTGTATGTTCTTCTGTTCATACAGTCCCTAATGTTTACCCTTTTTCAAATATTTTCAGTAATGGAACTTTCACAATTAACAAAAAGAAAAGCAACTTGCACAACATCTGTTTGCATATAAACTTTCATGTGCAACAGAATCTAACATGATATCATACGCAGCATTAGCATTGTCAACAAGCCAATCTGGCGTTTAGAATTGCACGTTTGTCAGCGCGTTGCATTCGAGCTGGTGAAAATCACGCCACCCTTGAAACCCGACACTCTCTGACAACGTCAAGCTGAGCTGGATGGGAGCTAGAACAAGCAATGTAAATGAGACAACACTAGTATCTAGTGCCTACATATCTCAAGGCATGCAAGACTGTGCGCTATATGATAAAGATGGGTTGGGGGTAGTGAAACAATATATCATTTTATTTTCATAGACTTCTTTTCAAGAAATTTTCTCAAGATGTCACTTGTGTCAGCCATTCAGGTTTCCTTTCTAGTTTTTAATTTTCTCTGTATTGATTATATCCCTTTGAGCTTTACAAGAACCATTTGTTATTTATTATGAAGCCTGCTTGCTTTACCAAAAAAAAAAGCAGTTTAGTACTCTGAAATAGTTTCACATGGTTGGAGAGGCGGGAAAAATGAAATGTTATTTTGAGTGAGCAATTCTTCAGGTCTGCTTTAATACATCAGAATAGTACTTTAAAATTTGTTTGCATTGGTCTCAATGGGATATCTACACTGTATAAAATAACAAAAATTGGCAAAGAAAATTGGGTCTCACTGAAAATTGAACCCTGGACCTACAGACTGCTAGAATGCTAATTATCTAACCACTGAGCCTAAAGGCCCTATTGATGGTGGCACTTCCCAGAATTACAAACTCTTTTTAAATCGACAAACCTATATGGAGATAAAGAGAGCCGACTAAACAGGCAACAACTAAGTGTGCAGTCTACACTTCGGCATTTAAAAAAATGATCTTTTCTCCACATGTCAATCCCCAAATCAGAAATCATCTGTCAAGAGAATAGGAGAAAAAATGCCAGTAATTATTGGCCTAATTTGTACTCTGCAATTCATCATAATGCTAGGAAAATTGAAGCATGAAATAAGAAGGGGGGATAAACAGGGAGGCAACAACATTTTGTGTCAATGGGCAGGTCCAAGCTATTGTCCCCTCTGGGGGTCAAATTTCATCTTTATATATATATAACAAACTATACATCATTTTAAAGCTGAAACTATGAATTTTATGAATCTGATAAAAAAAAAATTAAAAATTTCAAAATACGAAGAATGCCAAGGTCACGAACTTTGATTTGTATTAATTAGCGTGACGTACGGGACATTACATTTTTATTTTTGTATCTCATTTGAATTATCTTTTTAAAATTAAATATCTCAGGACATGTAGACCTTCATGCTAGAAAATAGGAAAAAAATATAAAAACTTTCAAAATTAATTAATTATGCAAATGAGGTAGGGTCCAAAGTGTGATGTCCCGTACGTCACAATTTTGAACATAATTTGTTTAATTTTAACTATGAAAATAAAAAAAAAATATTAAGATATTCTAGGAAGTTCTAATTTAGATGAATACCTAACAAAAAATAGGTTTAACAAAAATTTAAAAAATTCTGTGTTGATTACATAATCAAATTAAGAAATGTGACGTACGGGACAAGTGTGTGACGTACGGGACAACCCCATATAAAACCACTGCAAGATGTGAAAAAGGAAATGACCAAAAGGAGAATATATGCTGTGTTAGGAAATTTGTTGTATACAGGGATATATGAACATTCCAACTGGGTCCCTTCTAGGAATTTACTTGTACTGAATTTGATGTAATTAGTCTTCAAGCCAGACCCCTGGTATTATCAACTTTGGTATTTTGCCAGTTGATGTCCCAAACATTGGCAGGATGCTAAATATGTAAATCATAATAGTGTACTTGTTCCTGGAATGAGTCTAATGAAATGATATGGTAGTAGATGCACCAGAAGCTGGCTTTTACAACTCATAGATGCTGCAAGCAAGAATAGCGCATGGTATCAAGCTCTCTATGTGTAATAATCTCTAATCTGTAATAAAAAATTAAAACAGACAATATGTTCAGCATTATCTTTGAATTCCATCAAAATTCTGTGATATTACTATAAAAGTAATTCAAACAAGCTATGAAGAAAAGACTTCATATTTGTAATGTATCTTTGTTCACAAACACTTATAGAGCATAAGAAATGTTCTTTGACAAAATATGATGTGCCGAGTGTGCCCTTGTGCTTCAAACAAGTTTAAATAAAAGTTTTCAAGTTCAAGTTCATCTTCTTCATTAATTTTTATTTAAATACATTTAGCAATGTTGAATGGAATGGATGAAAGAAATGAGAAAAGAAGCATGACTGCACATGATAGATGGGTAAATGGAATAAAGATGGTAATATAGTGTGTATGAATGTAATTAAAATTTTGTTTCTTTATTAAAGTAATATTTTTATTGATTTACCTCATAAATTAACTCAGAGAATATTAAGTGATGGTCAGAGGATTTAAACACTCTAATTGTCACTGATTGAAGTTAAAATTGTTCACATTTAACAAATTTTGACGAAAATTCTTCATTTCAATGCATTTTCCCATAGGGAAAAGTTGTCCCGTACGTCACGTGTCCCGTACGTAACATACACACATTTATGTTTTGGTATATTACATAACAACGAAAGGTCAGAAAAATATGGTAATACTTGTGATTAATGCTTGATTCCATAATGAATTAAGATATCAGTACCATAAATCTCATAACTTAATAAATTCAGAGAACTTTTACGATGAACTTATTTTTGAAAAAGTCAGAAATTCTCTGGTCCCGTACGTCACGCAGCACATTAATTACATTAAACATTAATTTAAGAATTGGTCAGAACTAAAACTTTCCACAAATGAACTAGCCCATAATAGCCACAGACTCATACCAAAAGATAGCCATATAAATAATTTCATCCATTGTTATTTCTTGTTTAAAGTCTCTGAATGTCCCGTACGTCACAATCCAAATAGCTTGGACCTGCCCCAATATGAAGCTCATTTTGCTGCACTACAAATATACAATTGTCCTTAATAAAATATTTATATTTGATCATTGACTGGTACATTCTTCAGTAATAAATCTTTATCTTAACAAATTAATTGTTGTATTTTCCCCATTTAAAATATGAAAAATATTGTAATTATTCAGAGAGAGCTAATTCATTCCACCTGTTGAAAAACTGAAAAAAATATTGCTAATTGGTCCCATACCAACGGGCACAGTTTTATTTATTGTGATTTGCTTGAGCTAGCAAGATAATGACCCCGCCATATGGTGAGCAGGAATACCGTTACGTGGCCAACAGCAAGGCAGCTCACCGCACACGTACATCAGTACACACAATGCATTCTAGTGTACTATACACGATGCACGGAAGCAACAAACGCAGTGCAAATCAATTACTAACACACGAACGGCTTTGCCCTTTTGGCCGTCCATGGATGAGCACTTTGCCTTGCTTCAAATGCTTGCGCAGCCAGCAGCAAAATAGAGAGGTGTTTTTATTTTCCTTTAGCAGGGCAATCAGATGCTCTGCCAAGTGGCGGTTAATGTGTTATTTACAGGGAGGAGAGCTGTAATGATTATGAGAATTGAGAGTGTCTATTAGGACTTTTACTTCTCTTCCCAGCCCAAATGTGTACATTTTGTATGATCCCTTCAAGCATTTTCATGGTCAAAGTGAATTTTTGTGGCAGAAACTGGAAATTAATATGAAATTTAAACGTAACAATGAATCCTGTTTCAATGTTTTAACATCTTGAAACTGTTCAGTATTAGTTTGCTTTGATTACGAATCTGATGCCAGTCACTGCAACAGGGCACAAAAGAGACACATATTATGTAGAATTCATTATAGTTTTGAGTTGACAGAAATTCACATGTAAATTAAAGTAGGTCACCAATGGAACTTGCAAAACAAGCTCATGTTTAAATAATTGTAGAACTCCCGATGTTTGAGATGAGGCTAAATCATGAACCTCCTATTGCATATATAGTCAGAACTCAGCGAATGCATTCAATTCCAACACGAAAATGTAGACATTATTTCACAAGCCTCCAAACAAAAAAGGTATATAAATAAATGAATACAATCCTTCAAAACAATTCAATTTCTTAATGGACGAATTTAATGACTTTATCAGTACAATATATTACATGCAGCATATATTCTGAAAGGTCATTGAAATCCAGGAGAGAAGAGGAGATTGATCAATTTCAGGGTGAAATGGCTCAAATTACTGTCATGCCCCTGGCAAATGATGTACATGTACCAGTTATTTCGTATAAATCATCATGCACCACCCATGCTTGTAGCATTATCTTATCATGCTCTTGAAAAAATACAGAGAAAGTAATGAGTTGCTAATAGAAAAGAAAAGAGATTGACAAAATCAAAAAGTTAGGATGTTAAGTTGTGCTAGTTGTTTAGCATTTCTTTTTTTTGTTCAACTTATGTCATGGTCATATTTTATTATGCATAAAACTCACATGAAATATTCACACAATTTACAGTTCTAAGTTTACACTTTATACTGTGCAGGAAAAAGCACTAAATATGATTCAGATGCTGAACAGTACCATGAGTTATTGAGTTACATCCACTGTTGATCAGTAAGAATTAGCAAGCTGGCATGTTAATTAATCCACTTCATGGTTTGCTTTTCAGTCTTTGTGAAAATATGTTCAAATGATATGTCACAAAATATTCACTCCTGTTGAGTTGGCAACATTTATGAAATATCAAGCAATTTTTAATATAGTAATATATTTGACAGTGTCTATTGATTTGCCCTCGAATATAAACTTGTTTAGACCTTTTTCATCAGTCAACTGCAGTGAACTTATCATTGTACAATTTGATAGGTTTGTTTCTATTGCAATTCACTCATTAAAACTGAATGGATGGGTTCTTAATCGAGTGAAAATGAATGAATGAATGAACGGATGGATGGTTGAATGAAATAGACAACCTGGCATGCGCCACTACCATTAATATTAATTTCTGCCATATCACTGTAAATGCAGTCAATGATTTTATTGATCTTGGCTCGAGTTCAAACAATGACCTGCTGAAGAGGTTCTCATTACTAGACAAATACAATACATCTACATGAAGTACTAAACCAACATAATAATCAGGATGAGTAAATAGTATAGATAGTGTACCAACCAAAAAAATACACGGGGGCAAAGGGCAAATAGCCCCCCTGAGCCCCAAAATAGCCCTCGTGAATAATTTCACGAGGGCGTTTTATTCCCTCAAAATTTTCAAAATCGCCCTCGTGAAAAAAAAGGTATTTTTTGGGTTGTCGGGAACCGGTGTGATGGACCCAACCGATTCAGCCTTAATCATTATTGAATAAATTTTAAATATATTTACTTTCTAGCCTGTGGTAAGTCCTTCCTCATATCAGGGCAAAGAGCCCTCGTGAGCCCCAAAATAGCCCCCGTGAATAATTTCACGAGGGCGTGTTTCTCCCTCAAAATTTTCAAAATCGCCCTCGTGAAAAAAAAAGTATTTTTTTGGTTGTAGTGTACAAACAAAACATATCTTCTATAGTCTCTACATAACACTTGACATATTGATGAGCAAATATTACAAAATATTGCTGCATGCTACATGAGGATTAACTGAATGTACATGTATATCTTTCAGAAAAAAAGGCTAAATATGTGTTGATTTTCATCAGTCATGTTTAGATTCAATAAACACATGTTGGATGTCATTAAATGATCTTTTTTATTCACTAAATATGGTCAATTTAACATCATTCATATTGTCAATATTATGACTGAGAGAGAGAGAGATGGAGAGAGCGCGGAAGATTTTAGCCAAGATTTTCATGAATCACTGAAATTGATCTCAATTACTAAACAGATTGGAATGTAGGATTTCCTCATAGATTTAAAATATTACAAATATTCAGCAGTATTTTTGCATCAAATATTCAATCCCTAATTTCCTCAAAAATTATCAAATCACTCCCATCATGTATTAATTTCATGTCAAAAGCAAATATGTGCGCCCAATGGGCGCCCATGTGAGATTGATTCTTCAATGGCGGCATACTTATAATGAATAATGCAAATGGGAAAATATTAAATACAAATGTCTAACATTCAGTTACAGGATATTGCCCCCCCCCCCCCCCCCCCCAATAAAAACAACAACAACAACAATCCAACAAATTTTTAAAAGGACATGATAGGTCATCAGGAAAGTTGTTTCAATCTTGCCATTTTTTTCATTCTCTTCATTTTTGTTTTCTTTCTAAAATGTAATTTGGAATTATTGAAATGTAGGGATCATATCATGATATACACACACAATAATAGTAAGGGGAGGTCTAGCAGTGCCTGCATATTATTCCTCCAAACCACTGGTCTTTTCACTTCAAGTTTTTATTTATACAAATCCCCTGAAAATCCCCCCAAATCGAAAGGAAACTATAGCCACAAGTAACCATGGTAACACATCAGGCAGGGTGGGGTTTAGAGACTGTAGGGTTTTCCTGCTTTCCTTGACTCACACTGAGTGGAATTACAGACTCTAACCCTCACAGCACCTAGCCATTTGAAGACAATCAAGTTGCTATACAAATACTGCTTCATTGGTGATATCAGGGTTAAACAGGACAACTTTTCCTACCTGTCACTCAATACACATTCTCTTTCTTTCAGCATCAACACGGGATTACAGGACCAGACATTGCTTTGGCTTGCTGCCCTACACAACAATAATGCAAGTATACATAATGTACATACGTGTTCATATGGCTGACAATATCATCAAGTTATCAACTGTTTTTTAGTTGCTGGAGAATGTAACTTAAACATCAAGTGAAAGATATTGAATTAAAAATGTAAGTGTTTCATATTTATGATGACAATTTAAAAGCAAGAAAAGGGAGCACCTGGTTGTTCATGAAATTACTGTCATTAATAAAGACATTATTTCATCATCAGCATTATTATTTTGTTATCAATTGACATAATTATTTTTCACAAATTACTCATAGTTAGCTTTTTATATTGTGACAAAGTTACAATGACAATAACAATTTGCAACTTTTTGTTAAGTTTCCAGTGTGAGTCTCTACAGTACTTGCAGATAGACAACTCTGTAGCCTTTGCTTTGTTTTAGATTTGACTAACTTTTTTCATCTTTTCTTCTAGCATTCAGTCTAGACACACAGGAGTAAAAGATTGACAGAATATAAGCTGAGAAGCATGACTTTCTTGTTTGTAACTTATGGCCTTTGAGTACAATGAGAACATACTATGTGAAGTGTGCCAATGTGCTACAATAACAAAAATTAATGTACACCCAAGTATGTAAGGGTGCAATTCAAATACAGTTATGATGCAACCATTTAAGCATCATTTGGCATTTTCTTTCATTATATCAGCACTGAGAGGGTTAATAGAGATTTAGCAGATTGCAATCTTATATTGATGTTTGTGCTAATCAGTCTCAGGGCGACTCGATCCAACATCTAATTAGGCAGGGGGGAAACACTAATGAATGTCCCTTGTTTTACTGCCTAATAAAAAATATAATGAGATAATATTTTTGAAAATCTCATGTTACTTGATTTGTATTTCAAAACTACACTCAGAAAATGGAAAATGAGGCACATGAAATTAACTAAGTTACAATATTGAAACATTCCCAACATTTCTTTTGCGATTTACAGTATTTCACAAGATTTTGTTCTTCTAATTAGAATACAAATTATGCAGAAATAATATATGAAATAACATGATCAGTTTAAGACCATCATTTATATACAAATTAAACTCTGTGTATAGCTGCACCCTAAATAAGTAATGTATACATGTTGTTTTACAAGACGGAGAGATAACCCTCACAGTGTGTATTCCCTTCACCTGGTGAAATATTCATTGAAGTATCCTCTGATCAATCTTGTTATTGGAGTTATGAATAAATTAGGTTGCTGTCCGTTCAGTCTGTAGGGAATTACCCTCAGGGCAATGTAAAAATACATTTTCATTTTCACCATTTTTCGGAGGCTACTTTATGGACTAGCCTGAAGTAAAGGCACTGTAAGCATTCTGAATTTGTATTTTGCATCCAACTCTGTACAAATTTATGAGGGCTCTTAAGTTTTGGGGCATTTCTACAATCTACATGAAGGGCTAAATATTCCCAAGTGGCCAAGTCCCAGTGTATTTTGTTACTGATTTCCCTTCATTTTTAAAAATGACTCGTCTTTTTAATACATCTTATGTTTTACTGGTCCCAAAAAATACTCTGACTGGGGTTAATGGCTAATGAATAATGCTGTCAGGTAAAGAAAAAATCCCGGATCGATCTCGGATCGGTAGAATTCAAAATCGCTAACGAGATTCTCGGATCGGATCGGATCTCGGAAAAAAATAATATTGCAATTTGCTCTGAAAAAAAATGCAGCGTTGTAGACTTATCTTTCTTGTTTTATATGCCAATAATATTAACAATGTTGACGCTTTGAGGCATGCACATATCAACCTTTACAGAAAAACAGTTACAGACTATTCAGAATTAACTAAGTTTCGCAAGAAAAGTATTTTTTCCGAAGTGAATTGGGCCTAGAAATCGATCGTTTGTTCAGCATCGCGCCACACATTCACAGAACTCAGCCGGCCAGTCACGGGGAAACATCACATGAAAATATGTACGATCTTCTTGGTGAGAGCCTTCAAAAAGTGGCTATAAATTAGCCTTTTTGTGATCAACACAATTTTGGTAGTCTACTTACATGATAACATGGCATTTGAAAGCTGAACAGATTTTTAAAAATACCCCCAAAACAATGAAAAACTGGGCTGAATATATCGATAAATTTCCAAAGCACGTTCGTGAGGGAAGGTTGAAGTAGTTACGGTACCGGTAGCAGCAAGTTTTCGGGCCGCTGCACTGCTGGCATGTTTCACGCATATTCGCTCGTGTACGGGTCTTTGTTTCATACGCCGGATTCATCCGCGATCTGTTATGTATTATACATGTAGTTGTTATTTACCGATTTTTTTAGTAGTTGTTTGCATTGCTTTGGGGCTCAGTTTTTTTCTGTTCCGCTTTTAAACGCCATGCAATCATGTAAGTAGAATATCAAAACATTTAAACATGGTGCAAATAACCAAAATACGTATGTTGAGCCACTTTTAGAATGCACTGGCTGATCAGCTCGATACATCTGAAGTCTCCCCGAGAGTGTCGGCCTAACTTTGTGTGCATTTCCGTCGGCAATATCGTTCAAATGACTAGCAATTTTGCGCATCCTGTTCAATTTTCGACTGCGAAACGAATTAATGAACCAAGAATTTCTCCAAAATAACCACTCATAAAGTAAACAATATTGATTCCCCCATTCTTTATTTAAATTACACTACTTAATGGACTGTAAAACATACACATTTTCAATAATTACTGGAGAAAATGGGTCGGCAAAATCTTCCGATATTTTCTACCGAGAAAATTTATTTCTCGGATCCGTCTCGGATCCGGCTCAGAAGCGATTATCGCCGGGAAATCGGATCGTTCCCGGATCGGATAACAGCATTACTAATGAATGTTATATCAAAATCTAATATACTGGACTTTAAACCTGTCTTAGCGGCCACCAGTCTATTTAAATAATAGCCAACCTGCCTACATTGGCTTCCAAAAGCGATATCCTGTCTTCTGTAGCCAGTTTTCTTGTTTCCATTGGGTGGTCATTTTACACAGGTTTGACAGTGTTTGTGGTTCTGAACATGAATAATACATTGAGTTTAATATGCCGTCTTTAGCCCAGGTGAAAATAACATTTGATTTGTCATGATTATGAACCAATCAATAAATCAATGATGATACTGGTGCTGTAACTATGATACAATGTGAATAATAAATTTAATAATGGTCATCACCGGAAACCCCTGAAGCTATAACTGCACCATCACTAAAATTGTAATTGTACATTCTAAACATAAGAATGGGATCAAATGCTCACAGCATAATTGTCAGAATAGAACCATAAATAATATTCTATACATGTTTATGAACAGCTAAAGTAGATGAGCCTCCTGGCATTTCTGACAATTTCCCCGGGGTATTTTGATTGTGGCAGGCTAGCAGCCTGAATAATAAATGGCAATGCATGGAAAAAGCCTGCAGTGATTTGCAATAATAATGATCATAATGCAGAATTGTATGTACAGAGAGGAATGCAAATTGAGTGTTGACGCTCGATATGTCGGAATGAATATAAATCTATGGGTTGAGAAGGAGGATAAATGCGTGTCAAACTCAAACATAAATTACACAATTACTTTTTTTTTCTTTCAAAATTGTTTGTTATGCTGCACACACTATTTTCTAAGTACTTTAACAACAACATCAACAATAACAAAAAAGAACTATGAGTATTACAAAATATTACAGACTGGATCATATTTGCACGGCCAATTACGTATGTATGGATATAAAACATAAACAAAAATAATCATGTTCACAAATTGCCTTCCTAGAGGACTGCATCAATTATACTTGTGGATAATGAAGTGTAGGTGAACTAGATGTTTATGCAAAAAAAGGCTATCATACAGCACAGCTAAACAGAACATAAAATGTACAATGTACAATACAATAATATAGTAAGGCCATAAAGGTTGTAGTGTGCGTGGATTATTTATGTACATAATTTGTTTGTGTGTCATGCACAAACTTGATTACTAATTAATGCTAGTTTTATCATATTTTAAAAACATTTATATATCATTCAAAAATGAAAATAAAACATCAATGACACAGCACAAGTTTTGTGAGAGAGATGTAGTGGGGCATACATCTGTATGTTAAAAATGTAAACATCAGTATCATCAGACAATGGGTGCATGTATGTCCATGAGAGTGTACAATGCTGTTGGTTGTAGCACACTGCACCATCTATCTACCTATCTCCTTTACTATACAATGTGTGTACTATGTCTATCAGGAGAGTCTACATTACAACCTTAGAGCTTTTAATGAATGATATCACACATACAGATTACAATCATTACATTGCATTCAAAATCAAAATCAAAACATTGATGTTAAGATGCTGAGAAATAATAATAGAAATAATGTAAGAGAAGTAGTCAAGCAGAGAAACTGCATACTGTGTTCAAACATGTCAGTGTACAATGTCAAGAGAGGCACATGGCACAATTCATCTCCATTTCCACATGTACCTGTATCAACGCAACCCAAAAAATACTTTTTTTTTCACGAGGGCCATTTTGAAAATTTTGAGGGAGAAAAATGCCCTCGTGAAATTATTCACGAGGGCTATTTTGTGGCTCACAGGGGCTCTTATTTTTGTTTACTTCAGTTACACTGCTCACGGTCTAATTAATGATTATCAATATTTATCATGATGTGACCTATCCGATTATGCCATGTTTGGTACCTTACGTTTCTGGCGCTTTCCGATCATGCATTTTTTTAAAATTTTTTTTTTCCGCCCCCATGCCGTGGCTCACGGGGGCGATTTCAAAGGTTTAGGTGGCGAATCGCCCGTCGCCCCCGTGTATTTTTTTGGTTGACCTGTATTCTTGTGTAAAAAGTAATTACAACCTTTGTGCTTAAAAAAAAGCAGTAAACACACACAAATTATTTTGTTGCATCACAGATGTACTAGTTGGTTGCATTAAATAAGGAGAACAAAATTGATGTAAAGAGTTTGAACAGGAGTCACACTGTTACCATCTTAGTGAACACATTAATGCTAAACACATTATCACTTATCAGCCTCTCATCAGACATGTATTGTTAGTGTACAATGTCCATATTTTGTACATATCCCTCCATCTTCAAAGTTCAAACCAATACTATAGAGTATTCTACTAATATTCTATACAAGGGGCATCAAGTTATCAACCATAAACCATAAACACATTTTAAAAATAAAACCAGTGATGAAAGAGCCACCCTGCAACATAGAGAACACACTTATCATCATCCCATCAGACGTGTGAGTGTACAATGTCCCTGCCAGGAGAAGCACATCGCACCATTCATCTCCATCTCCCAACTACAAAGCCTAGTACTACATGTATGTAGCATCTCCCATACACTGTGATGACTATCAAAACAAGCAGGGCATCACTCAAACAAGGTACATAATACATGTACATTGAGTGTGGCTGGTTCCTTATTAACAGACTCGGGCTACTCTTCTTGCCAAAAGGTCATTGTGGCCAAGTTGTTATACACCTGTATACCACTGGTATTATGCTTCTATTTTATGATTGTATATATATACCAGCATGTAGACGTGGTGACCAAGAAGAATAAAGGTTATCTATATCATTTGAAGTGCAATCTAGATATAATGTAGAACAACATCGATACCAATGTGTGTTATTTTGCATTTCAACCTGATCAGTAGCTAATTAACATATATGGCATGTGCCTGTTACTCATTATTACACAAGAATGCATGCTTGTTTAAAAACACATCAGGTGCACTATAGCAACCCTCGAAATTAACTTTTTTTGCTGGTGGCCCGGTCGGGCCAGTAAAATTAGTATTTTTCCAATTTTGGTGGCCCGAAACCAAAATCTACTGGCCCGAAAAAAATAAGGAAAAACAAAAGTAAAATTAAAACAATAACCATATTCATAGTTTCAGGGTACTGGGCAATGTTTAGCCTCATTTGTTATTCCAATGCTTGAAATTATCTTTTTTTCTGGTGGCCCGAAAATAAAATTTACAAACAAAGAAAAACAATGGTCATGACTACTTTGTCATTAATTGGTAAATTATGGAAGTTATGTGTTAAAATTACCACCATCATTAAAGAAATCCATCACTGAATAAACAAAACAAAACCTAGAATCGAGCAGTTTCATCTAAGAGTCATCAACTGATGAAACTAAGCTCTTTTCCATGTACGATTTTGTTATTTTATGGTCCATAAAATCACCAACACAAACAAACACACATGGGACTGAGCATAGCTAATATAACTTTTCAATTCGGGAAATGAAATCACTTAAATCTTTGTTATTTTAAAAGCTAAAATAATTCCAAGTAGTCACAAGTCTCTACCTTGTAAAAATGATTCCTTCTAATACCTTCAAAAATATGAATAATGATCCGAAAGATGAAATTATTCCCCTTTATTGACGGTATCGCGGACGGTATCGCAAAGCACTTTGCAATATGAATGAATGTGAAAAGTTAGACATGTGTTTTGATAGGTCTTAGTATGCACACATACTCCCTCTGTGGATTGGTTGTTCTATGTTTATATTCTACATGTTGCAAAGGCTTCCAGGGGGTGTGTGGGAAATTAAGAAAACAGCATAAGCATGCTTTTACTTTTAGTCATTACACACCTCTGGAAGTTGTTTAATTTTACCATGATTTATCATGCAAGAAGTAGATAATTCAAGGGAGAGTGTTCATATGAGGAAATAGCACATATTTGTAGGCATAAATAAGGATTAATTCAACTAGCGCAAGTGCGCTTGCGACTTTTTATGTCCGTCCTTTTCATTTCTTGCAAATATTTAAATCACAATTAAAGTGTTTTTAAGAGGTGTCAAACTTGAGATTCATATTCCTTGATGTTGTCTTCTTATGGTTTAAACATTTGGTGGCCCGATCGGGCCACCAAACTTTGGCATTTTCATGTTTTTACTGGCCCGACCGCAACTTTTACTGGCCCCGGGCCATCGGGCCTACGCCAATTTCGAGCGTTGACTATAGTATTGCAGTGCTCGAAATTAACTTTTTTTGCTGGTGGCCCGGTCGGGCCAGTAAAATTAGTATTTTTCCAAATTTGGTGGCCCGAAACCAAAATCTACTGGCCCGAAAAAATAAGGAAAAACAAAAGTAAAATGTATATACAATAACCATATTCATAGTTTCAAGGTTCTGGGCAATACTTTTTATTAATCAAACATTGGATTCTTCGTAAACAATATTGCAGACAAGTGAGACAACTCACAACACACTGTTCCAAACTTCAAACATGATGTTGAATTTACGGGATTCATAACAAATTTTAAATTTATATTTTTCAGACACCGTGTAGTGAATATTCATGAGCAGCATATATGAATATTCATGATGCTCATTAGATTTTTTAAATACGCAAAATAACTGAAATAACTAACAATGATTTTTCATATGAATTTTTTTTTTATAACAACTGGTTAGAAAATGAGTACTGCTGCTCAAGTATGTATGAATATTCATTAGCAGCAGTGTTACTTGCTCAATTAACTTGCAGCTTTTTAACTAACCAATATTTTGTATGTGAAAAAAGGGTATAAGTTGCTGAATGCTACGTTTGAAATCAAGCTCTTGTCATGCCCTAAACATGACTACAGGGTATTTTTAAAAAAATAAATAAATAAAAAATCGGGCCACCAAACTTTGAAATATGCGTTTTTTACTGGCCTGACAGCAATTTTTGGTGGCCCCGGGCCATCGGGCCTATGCTAATTTCGAGGGTTGAGTATTGATTTAATTTTCACAAATTTTGACAATAGATTTTAGGCAGCATGGTACGTACCACATAGTTTTAACCACAATATCCAGAATAATCTCATTGCTAACATACAGTGAGGGGGCAGATGCCAAGGGATAGAGAGTTACATGTAAGACCTGATAATGATTCACATGAATGACAAAATATTACAATACTGATGCTATGAAAGTAGATATTGCCATTAATCTCAACTGAAGAACATACTAGACTTGGAAAAATGAAAGACGATAATGATGAGGACGCGTGCATGCATACAGGCACATACACACTGTAGAATTCTCAGTGTCTGTATATAATGTGCCTGTATGCACTATGCATGCATGTGTCCTCATCATTATTATCTTTAAAATACAAACAAACAAACAAACAAGCAAACAGACAGTGAGCACATAGACAGTAAGCACAAAGACAGGAAGCTTCCCTCTCACATGGTGCAACCGCAAACCACGCGTATTGTATTCATTACCTTAAAAGTAATCTCTGATGCTATCAGAGAAGACATAGTAAGGATCAATCCAGTAGCTGATTTCATGAGAGGCTCTTAGTTATTTGTTTAAACTGTGCCTTATCTATGGACATGACAGTTGTCCTTAATTTGTTCCATAAAAGGCTCCTAAGCATGAAATCTGTTCTATCACACAGATCAATAACATCAGGCAACTTTGTCTACATCTACAGCCTTTATCATGAACTCAGTGTTTAATCAGTAAAAGGAGAATTACCAGGCAATATGAGCCTATATTATTTTTAAAAGAATGCATGAAGTTGTGGGTTAAACAAGTAAGAAGCCTAGTTTACATAAACAAGCAATACAAAGAGACAACTCTTTTTTTTTTAGAGATCCGTCTTTGTCTTGGAAACCATTATGTCAAAGGAAAACAATTAAACATGAGACTGGAAGCATGTCTAGTACTTAGACATGTTGTCTACTTACCCTCATTATCTCATAGCAATCCATGATGCTATGAGAGTAGACATAAGGGATAGTGGGGATAAACACACCTATTGATACAAATTATGCAAATTAAACTAAGGAAAGCAGATTTAGACAATACTTGGAGAGATGTCTCCTTACCCTCATAGCAATCCCTGAGGCTATAAAGTAACGTGTACATCTAGTAAATATCCTGACTGAAGAACATGAAAGACAGCCAGATAGGGATTGAACACACACACACAAAAACAGCAAAAGGAAAATTAATATAAATTAGACAAGATATATGTCTACTTACCCTCATAGCAATCCCTGATGCTATCAAAGTAGACATAGTAGTGATCCTGACTGAAGAACATGAGGGAGAGCCAGGAGTCGAAGGAGTAGATGGGGATAATGAAGAGAATACGCACTATCCAGCGCTGCTCCCCTGGACAGTTATAATGCCTCAGGTGCATGTAGATCTGCAGACAAACAATAAACAGTGATATCTGATGTCAATTGAACTGGAGAAATAGAAAATGTATCAATATTCATTGAATTCACACCATAAGTTGGCAATCAATATATCCTCCTCAACATCTTCATAATTATCATCACCAATTCACCACCATCACCATCATGAACATCTTCTCTCTCATTGTCAATTATCAATATCATCACCATCTTATTCCGATCCACCCCCTCATCCTCATCGTCGTCGTCGTCATCGTCATCATCATCATGATCATCATCATCATTCAACATCATTGTCATCATCAACATCATCAATCTTCATCACCACCATCAACATCATTCATTAACATCATCCTCCTCATCACACTACCACCATCATACCATACCATTCTCCTCCTCCTCAATACAATTGTAATTACCGATTAAACAGTCATCATTCTGAACATGTTAATGTTAACCCTCATTAATTATCACCCGCACCTTCCTCCTCCTCATCATCACAATCTTCATCATCTTAAATGATTCATTGGTCACCATGTCCATGCCCCGTTAATTCTCATTAGCACTTGCCAAATAGCGTGAATCTAGGCAAATGGTCAATTTTATATTTTTTTAAAACCATCAATATGCTAATTTTATTGCCATATTTGTTTTCTACAATTCCATTAGAATTTACAATGTTCTCACCTGGTAGCAAGTCACGAACAGTGCTGCCCAAGCAAATATTCCAGCAACCGCTTTGCACCCTTTCGTCTGCAGGAAAATTTCATGAACCGAAAGTGGCAGGGCCGTTGTCGCTGGAGCTGGTGTGGTGACATTGGTGTGGAATGATGATGTTATTGTGTTTGCGAGGGTTGTCACAACTTTTTGGGCTGCTGTAGTTGCTGCCATAGTTGCCGAAGGAGAGGTATTTATCTTTGTAGGGGTTGCCATCTTTGGTGGGTGTCAATCTTCATGACCAGATGTAAGCAAGTCTGATGAAGTGTGGGCAAGGAATTCCCCCTGCAGCTGCAGCGACGTGAAAAGGCAACAGGCTTGGAGCGACTTGTCAGGCCGATGCGCTCGGCTACGTGTAATGTCAGACTCCGCTGAGCAGGTAATATCGCAGGCGATCTACCACTGGAATCAACTCAACCAACCGAGTCCGATTCGAGATGAGTGAAAAGTTTCCGCAAACTGAGGTATTTTCCGATAATGATTGAGAAAGCAATTATCACAGTTTGGTAGAATGAAACACACTGAAACTCCTTATGTAATTGTGACCATGTAAATCATAATCCACTCGCGATAAAAGATCTCAGTATGTTATCTTAAAAATTGATGAGAAACTCTTGTTTATCGCCATCTTATCGTCACAGGCTCATATTTGCGCATGCGCAATTGAAATGGGTTTCCGTTTCTAAAAATAAATTTCACCAAATTGCGATAATAGACTCAAAACGGGGAATCACCACAATACATCATGAATGAAGTCACAGCAAAAGAATTTTGTGACGCAAAATCGACCACGTTTTGTTTGCAAAAGTGATTTGCCCATTGATAATCAAATATGTACCTAGTGATCCATTAATTTCCGCTACAATCAACAAGCGTTCCGGAACACTTTTCAATTCAATCATAGATAATAGATATCCCCATAAATAATAAGGAGACATTTGAACAATCAAACCCCATTTCATTAATTCTTATGTTGCCATTAATTGGCCAAATAACAGTATATGGTACAAGAGAAGTGTGGGAAAGCTTCAAGTGATTTTGGTTGAATTTGACAGTTATTATATCACTTCCAAATTGTCCCTAAACTTTGATAACTTGACTTTTCACACACAAGAAGAAAAAAAAGAGCTATATGTCATAATGAAATATTGTTAACTAGTTCAGGGCCGATTGATTTTGCTATAACTTGTATTCTCCATTCACCCCCGCCTGAGTATTTTCAGGACCAGTCCTGAATTGCTTTAAGGGGAATTCCAGGACAGATTTCAATATAATTATATAACAAAATGAGGAGAATGAGAGGGGACAAGAAACACTATTTGAATATTGTGTAGTAATGACTAATGAGCGATCCTTTCCAAATTAGTGGCAAATGTAAGATCATTCAAAATTCACAGGGCACCTAAATTTGAAGAGTACAGAAAATGTTGTGGGGGGGGGGGGGGGTGGGGCATGTGCCCTTCAGTCATACCCCACCTCCCTCCACCTGCCCTGCCTCATACACAGGGGTGTAGCATTTACATTTGGCAAGAACCTTTTTGTGCAAAAGCATCTCATTAGGAGGCACAATAATTTAGCTCCTTTGCAGGAAAACAAAACAAAAAAGGTCATGCGTCGTGAGGTCGCCTCCTTTTGCGTTACATGCCATTTTGGGCTTCTGCGGGACAATGTTACAGTTGAGAGCAAATATTTTCTGAGGAAGACCCCCTACCCTATCGAAACTATACATTTTCTGAAAGGAAATTACCCAAGGAACCCAAATATGCACTCAGAAATAACACTGGGTGTACAGGTAATTGTTCATATTGACCAAAACATGAAATTTTGTTTACAGTTTTAGAGGTCAATAATTTCCTGATAACTTTTTCTAAAGTAGCTCTAGACAAGAAATTATAATGTTTTCTTGCAGAGCAGACTTAGACCTTTACAGCAATATAATATTGTATGGGGTAAATTATTATTTTACAGGAGATCTTTTCATTCATACTTCATGAATTTTTAAAATGTTAAATAATCAATAATTTTCACTAAGTAGGAGTCACTAGATGAATGGAATATAGAGTAAAGCCTAAATATGATGAGCCATAATACAGTTTGATAAGTAAGCTTTAATTTGATACCAAATTTGTATTCTGAAACCTTTTATTTTTCAAGATATTAATGTTTTTACCAAGAATTCACAAAATGTATCGGTCAAGATTGTGCCCCCATATAGTCTGTACACGAAATCCCCAATTTTCTTTGTTTGTGTTGATTTAATAAAAAAATTATTTGGCAAAGACACTTTTCAATCATTTGACATTAAAGTTCAATGTGTAAGCTTTCATTTGATACCAAAATTGAAGTTATACATGTAGTTTTGACAAAGTTATTAACGTTTTAAGAAAAATTGCGCTTTGAGAGTCATTTCCCCATAGACTTTGTACACGGGCGCCGCTTCCTGCTCCACCCTCCGGCTTTAACCTTCAAACGGCTGTATCTCGATCTTAAATAGAGGTATACCTTTGAAACTTTGCAGAATGATAGCATTTTGATAGCCCTTTCAAATGATACCAAATTTGTTAAGAAAGGATTTTTGGTTTTGAAAATATGAAGTAAAATGCAAAAAAAAATCCCAAAAATGTAACGGCTCCACCCTATTTGGAGGCGGGTTCATGACACACGACCAAAAAAACAATTTTTTCTTGCTTTCTTTTTTTTTAAACAACAAATACCAGCTCCCTGCATGCACATCAAATACACGTACACACACACACACACCCACACACACACACACACACACACACACACACACACACACACACACACACACACACACACACACACACACACACACACACACACACACACACACACACACACACACACACACACACACACACACACACACACACACACACACACACACACACACACACACACACACACACACACCACACACACACACACACACACACACACACACACACACACACACACACACACACACACACACACACACACACACGCACACACACGCACACACACGCACACACACACACGCATGCACACACATACACACACATACTCGCACGCATGCACACGCACAAACATACGCACATAAACACACAGGCACACCCATAATACATTTAACATGACCATACTTTGGGAGGACATCCGTTGTGCCACCATTGTTACTCATCCACAAAGGGGCCATCTACAAAGTATGTACGCAATTTTTTGTCCGAAATTAACCCCCCCCCCTCCCCCCCTGTACGCACTTCATTTGCATGTGGTTGAATACAGCGTACGGATCAGGATGAACCTCCCCCACCCCCCCCCCCCCCCCACCCCTCTTGTGCGTACATACTTTGTAGATGGCCCCAAACACCAGACAATTGAATATAAAGCGCAAACTCATTGTTTGATATTGGAGGATTATTATACTTCCTTTCAAGGTCAATTGTTCAAAGAAGTTTTCTATGTGATCTATACTCGCTTCAATGAATATAAAAGAACACAAATACACACACTCAAACACACGGACAAACACAAATACACACACTCAAACACACAAACAGACACACACAAATGTACAGTTCTGACAACCATGATACTACTTTGCAAGCTACGCTTTTACAACTCAACTTCTCATCATTTATATAGACAATACACAAAAGAATGTTTGTTACTGATGTTTCCTTTATTGACAATAAAAGGAGTTTATTCTACATTATACATTTGATTCTTTAAACTAGACAAGAACATTGTAGAAATTACCATAGTAGAATTTTAATCTACTATGAAAATTCAACAATTTAAAATTCAACAATACATGGTTCTATGTTGGTCTAATTTTAAATTATAACATTGATTCCAGGAAAATAACTACCGGTAATAATAATAATAATAAGAATGTGAAATATTGTCTCCACATTTTGCCCAATCTGTTTTTGAATTTCATTTATTAACCATACTTCGTTATATATATTGGATCATTGGGAATTGTCTTCAAAAACAGAAAGTAGAAACAAATTAGTAAAGAGTCAACAATTGCTTGGCTCTCAAAAACATGGTGCAGGAAAAAATTACAAAGTTTGGAAGTCAGTGAAAGTTCAACAATTCAACATAAATAAACTACTCTAAACCCCTATATATAGACTACAAGAAATGGGGAATAATACAAATGCAAGTATTGTTCATCATAGGGTAATTTGTCACTTTGTCTTTACACAAGTGGTTTTACTTCAAATACAAACCAAAAATTCATAGGCTTAGGATTATGACTAGGGATTATGGTTGTGGTCGGGATTATGGTTTAGGATTAGGGTTGCGGTCAGGAGTATGGTTTGGGTTAGGTTTAGGACTAAGGGTCAAATTTGGAGTTGTGAAACTGGAAGTTTCAAGCATCATGTATAAGACCAAAAGTGTGTAGACGAAGCAAACAAATTACCTATTCATTTACACAAACAGTAATGATGTAGGGGGCCGGAATGAGCAGTTAGAAGTCACAAGTGGTTTCAGACAAGACCAAACTCAACAAGCTTTTTTAACATGGCCATAACCATCCAAATGGACTAAAAAATAATGATTTAACAACTAGTTTATCCATGGAGCTTCAATATTTTGTAATGGTTGTAAAGACGAAAGTTATTTTGACAGACACAGAAACTTTACATAAACTGAGCGCCAAAAGAAACTTATCACTTCTTGAGAGCGGCGCTCACTAAAATCCATAGCATCAAATTGAATCATATTTAAACACAGATAAGTTATCATTCTCCTTATGAAGCATATCTGAAAAATTAAAAGGTTGCTTTTGCCAAAAAAGAGAAAAATTCGATGGAATCGTACAGGTCACTTTTCAAAAATCACAGAAACTGCTCGCCTTCCGGGCACGGAGCTGGGTACGGACAATAGCCAGTCTGGTGGTTACATAACCCGCCTTTGAAGTTGAATGAATGGCTATTGAAAGTTCTGAATAGACCACCTTTTGTGGAGGTTCGCAGCGAGCAGATTCTGTGATTTTTTAAAAGTGATCTGTAGCAATTCCATCGCTTTTTTCTCTTTTTTGGCAAAAGCAACCTTTTAATTTTTCAGATATGCTTCATAAGGAGAATGATAACTTATCTGTGTCTAAATATGATTCAATTTGATACTATGGATTTTAGTGAGCGCCCCTCTGAAGGAGTGAAAAGTTTCTTTTGGCGCTCAGTTTATTAAACTAAAATTGAGGCGAGGTGTAAATCATGCTGCCAATAAACTAAAATTGAGGTGAGGTGTAAATCATGCTGCCAATAGCAAGTTGATAAATTTGTTCTATACCAGGAAAGTGTAAGAATTTGATACGGCTGAAGGATAGTAAACAGGCAAAATATTAGCTATCAGCATGCTAAAAAGACAGACAATACCAGCAGATGCTTACACCATGTCACACTTTGACTAGACCTTTGTATTCATTATCAATGCAAAGCCTTCTGCAAAGGCATTCACACAAACTGTCTCTTGAAAATCCATTCGTAGTTAAACCGGTAACCAGTATATTGCGTCCTGGATCATTCAGGACATTATATTACTGGTGACCGGTTATACTATGACTGGATCATCCAGGACATTATATTACTGGTGACCGGTTATACTATGACTGGATCATTCAGGACATTATATTACCGGTGACCGGTTATACTATGACTGGATCATTCAGGACATTATATTACTGGTGACCGGTTATACTATGACTGGATCATTCAGGACATTATATTACTGGTGACCGGTTATACTATGACTGGATCATTCAGGACATTATATTACTGGTGACCGGTTATACTATGACTGGATCATTCAGGACATTATATTACTGGTGACCGGTTATACTATGACTGGATCATTCAGGACATTATATTACTGGTGACCGGTTATACTATGACTGGATCATTCAGGACATTATATTACTGGTGACCGGTTATACTATGACTGGAATATCAAGCGACCTTCTCTCTTGATGCAGAAATAGAGGGATTGATTGGATAATGAAAAGAAACAATTAGAATAAGTCCGGTGGCATATGACAACAATCAATGGGCTAGTGAAATTCCACAGGTGTGAAACAGTGTCACTGGTTACTGGTAATTTCTGTCTTTATATCCCAGACTAAAGTTGAACCACTGATGAGAATTTGGGCCATAGTGCCTAATTTGCCTGCAATTGTCAAGCAGTTATGCGATGATAAAATAATGATTACCTTATACATCCATCTGCTACCCTCTGGCAGATGTCACTTTTTCTAAAATTTCTATTGAATTCTTATACAGTTGAACCTCTTTATTATGTGCTCTGTTACAATGAGGTACCTGATAAAGCAAGGTAATTTCACAGGTCCAAGTTCTATGTATTTTATTGTTTTAAGCCCTGGTACAAGGAGATCTCTGATATAACAAGGTAAATTCAATGGGCCCAAGGTGCTCGTTATAATGAGGTTTCACTGAAATGATATCTAGCTGACTGTCAAACGTGTGGATCCAGGCTCACTGCATTTGTGGATTGTAGGATCTCATTGTGACATTGGCATCTTCTTCAAGTTTCTGTTCAACTACAGAAGAGAGAAAGAGATAAAAGTGAGATAAATGAATGGTAGTTATAATTACAATGTTAATTTATATAACACAGCTAACATTCTAATATAAAAATGTAAAGATATAAAACTTACTGCTCATTAAAACAAAGCAAATTTTTTAAACATTCATCTCTGAGTAATAAGAACTTTCTCTAAGTTATCAGAAACAGAACTATTTACTAATTTTGCTGATGAGCAAAAACAGTTCACAAGTAGGGAGACCACAAAATTGGCAATTTTCTAAATTAGCACGGAACTGGAACTATCTAAAGTTAACAAGGGGCCACCAACATTTAATAATTGTCAAATCGTTAATAATTTCCATTGTTTGGGTCACTAGACTGACTAAATTAGAAACAAATCATGTTTTTACTTGCAAGCACCTCAAAAAATGTGTTTTTTGGGGGTTTGAACCCCCCTCCCACCCCCTTGACCACTTTGTACTGGTCTCGAGACCACCTTTTAGCGGTCTCGACCATCATAACCAATGGTCTTGGCCATCATAACCAATGGTCTCGGCCACAACTTAGCAAGTGGCCTCAGTCTCGACCTCGAAAATTTTTGACGGATCTTGTACTCTGCTTTGAAAATTCTTGATGGACACCCCACCCCCCTTCGAAAAATCTTTACCACCACACCCCCCCCCCCTCCCCCCCCATAATCAACACTATTGTAATGTAGCTATGTGTGGATTATATCATACATTTACTGCTAAGTTTAATTATGTAGTAGAAGTGGAAGGAGAAACAATGTTTCTCTAACTTACATCATGGAATTTGTGTATCTGCCTGATGAAGAAATCGCCATAGCGACGGGCTACCTTGGTGTCAGCAATGTGGATCATTTCCTGAATAATAAATAAAAGGGGAAGAAATATTAATGGAAATAATTATTGTGTATGTTTTTCAAACATCTGACGAAGATGGTACCAATGGGAGAAGGAAACGAGAGGCATCAAGTTTATTTTTTTAATGAGAATTTTTATCAAATAAAAACTCTGAAAACATGCAAGCAAACAATTTCAAAATTTTCAATGACAAAAAAAAAGATACATCAGACTTTTGGACTAATAAGGTCATCACAAACTTAACAAAAAGTGCTAATTTTATTATAGTATTCAAGTTTTTTTCATTTCAAATCTGTGATTTTTAAAACAGATCACATTTAAACCTTGATTTCAATCTGGATTTGAATGGTACCATCCCTGTTACTCACCCCATCAATGTAGAAGTCCACCTCTGATGCTGACTGGAACTCTCCATCCAGACCACTCGCTCCCTTCGTCCACACTAGATTCTTCATTTTGTGCTATAAAAAGAATAGAGAAATGAGTAATAAATGAGGGATCTATAATCTGGAATAAAGATATTGGATGATAAAATTATCATGCTATTAAACCAGACCTCAATCATTTAGCTAGAGTTGAGCTATTCGTGTAAACTTGACTAAAGAACTGGGTCTAGTAGATTTTTTCAATTCAAATTGGCACTTAGAGGGTTGACACATATTTGTTTGTTTGTTTGTTGTTGTTTTTTTGTTTATATAGAGCCTCGGTGAAGCTCAAATAAAATTAAAGGACCAACATTTAAAAGAAAGGTAACAATTAGACCCAACATTAAAAATCATAGCTTGGATAGGAGGAAACGTTGTACGCAGCCTTTGAAGGCTTGGAGACCAGTGTCAGAGATGTTGCCAACAACCTTGTCAGGTAGACTGTTCCAAATTTTCTATAGAAATAACTCGGTCTCGATCCTCAACAGGTCAATATCATGCTTACCTTGAAGCCTAGGAGCTGGGTGCGGAAGTCCTCTTCAGTCTGTGAGAAAAGAACAAATGAAATAATGCAAGAAAGAATACAGATTACAAACACCTCTTTAAAAAGAAGTTTTTTGTAGTTCATGATGTTCAGCAGTTTGTCAAAAGAGCTGAGATGATCTGCTTTGGTAAGATAAACATTATGAGACACGTTTTCATCTTAGATTTGGAGAGGCTGTGAAATGCTTTATCAATTTCTAACTGTTAATTTCCTTGAAAGGAATTGATTATTGCAAGATGCTTGAGATAACATGTAGATAACACATAGATGTACGGACGGATAACATACAAGCAAAGTGGCTGGAGGCACTCAAGAAACGGTAACATCTACGTTTAGAATATTACATTTTTGTTCATATTTTGGCAATAAGTTGTGATATTAATGAGATATCATTCTGCATATTAAAACATCAGTCACATTTTAAAGAAGTATTCCTGCATGTATGCTGCAACAAAAATCTCTTATGTCACTCACCATATCCAGAAATGCAGCCAGTTTGGACACAGGCATTGTGGTATACAGCTTCAGGTAACTAATGTAAAGAGAGAGGAAAAACATCAGCAAGGTTTATTTTGGCTCAGGGATCATCCAACACTACACTAGAAAATCAAATATAATGGCTTTATTTGTAGTTACTAAAAAGGGCATGCATTATTGTCGAAAATGCTAGCAGGTCAATACTGCTAATTCTTTTGCCCAGTAATGCAAAGGTATCTAGGAATCACGCCTAACCAGCTCTTCTTCCATCATCATCATCATCATCATCACGTCCACTACCACCACCACCATCACTCTATCGTGCACTCATAATCTTCAAAAGATTTGTTGACTTTCTAATAAGGTTTTTCTTTTCTTTGTTAATGAACAAGATACAAAAGAACTATATTATTTTACTCATTATGTGCAAGAGTTATGTTCATGAAATAATGTTCACTAGAGGGCCTGCATCACCCCATAGGTACTTCATACTTGTATAGATATGGCTTGGTTAGCTAAGCCAAGTCCCCCATTCAGTGCAGCGCACGGCATGCAGCACAGTCACCAACTAATCTCAAACCCATACAACTCTATCCATTTATCGTAATTTATTCACAGAATTATTCTAATAATAAGACTAATAATGCAAGTGGTATAATTTCAGTCACTGAAAGACAGACATTACAATGTACACTGAATTGTGCCCCCACCACCACCACCATGACCTCACCATCATCATAATGATGATCATTATCATCTTTGTCATCATCATAACCACCACTTCCACCATCATCATCACCACCACCACCACCACACATATATACATATAGCTGTTTTCTGCCAACCTCCTGATGGTCTGGATGAGCAGTTGTTGATGCACCTCCCCCATCATCATCATCGTCATCGTCATCATCATCATCATCATCATCACCATCACTACCACCACCACACATATACGTATAGTTGTTTTGAGACGTACCTCCTGATGGTCTGGATGAGCAGTTGTTGATGCACCTCCCCCATCATCATCATCATCATCATCATCATCATCATCATCATCATCATCATCATCATCATCTTCTTCATCATCATCATCATCATCATCATCATCATCATCATCATCATCATCATCATCATCATCATCATCATCATCATCATCATCATCATCATCACCATCATCACCATCACTCCCACCATCACCACCACACTTATAGGTATAGTTGTTTTGAGACGTACCTCCTGATGGTCTGGATGTGCATTTGTTGTTGCACCTCCTCCATGAAGACCTTGACCTGCAGGTGGAAGGGCTCCTTGTTAAAGTTCGCACTGGCGTCCTCATAGTTTGGTGGGACGGGGGAGAGGAAGCGTGGGCAGGCAGACGAGAAGCACTCCTCAAATATAGCCACTTCACTGGTGATACAAGAAAGATGAAGAATATATTCTTGAGTAAATGACAATTTCTAACACTGACTGGGGCTTGTTATAATTTTACTAGATAAGACCTTATTGTTTGACAAGCTTGAGAACTCATAGTTTGGTGGGACGGGAGAGAGGAAGCGTGGGCAGGCAGACGAGAAGCACTCCTCAAATATAGTCACGTCACTGGTGAGAGAAAAAAGATGCTAACAAGTGACTGGGGATTGTTATATTTTTACTAAATTAGACCTTGTTTGACAAGCTGGGGTCCTTGTAGTTTGGTGGGACGGGGGCAAGGAAGTGGAGGAGAAGCACTCCCCGAACGTAGCCAGGTCACTTTTAAGAAACTGAACTCAAAGACTTGTTAGAAACTAATTAGACTTAATCAATTAATTCAACTACAAAAAAAAGTATTGCATCCATTTACATTCAACAGCTGATTTCCATCAAGTAGCTGCGTTATATAAACTAGAAGTTTAAAACTAGAAGTTTGGTACAACAGGCATTCAAGATCCCAGCTCCAGTATTTTTGGGGAAAGTACTGGGGGGTGTTTCACAAAGATCCTAAGTTGAACTTAACTCTAAGTTGGGACTTAACAATTATGGAAAGCCATTTGTAGCCTTGTAATAAAATGTATTGAAAAGCAAAAATGCAAGTATTTTAGACGTTTCATAAATGTTTCATCAAGAACATGAAATCTCCTTGATAATAGAAAATATAAATGATTTGAATCAATATTTTATGTCTTTTAAAAGAAATTTTACATCAATTTTCAAAGAAACTAATGGCTTTCCATACTTTCTAAGTCCAACTTAGAGTTAAGTTCAACTTAGGATCTTTGTGAAACACCCCCTGAACAGGTTGGACAAAAAGTCTGGGTGTAATAAAGCTTAATCTTCTCTGACCCAAGCCTTGATAATTCTTTGATTACTTTACATGTTCCCATAGTAGCGAGATTAAAAACATTGTAAGATAAGAATTCTTCTAATATAGAAAGTGAAAATAGTCCATCAATGAACTCTAAGCAACCCATTTAACTTTCTGCTTCTGATGACAATTCTAGGATCAGACACTTATTGACCTATTTTACTATACAAGCCGTTACAGTGTACAACAACTTCTTAGTTTATCTCATTGAATTTCCTCATACATACCCTCTCTGCATCTTCACCAGTTTATCTCCCAGCTTGTCTCTGAGCTGCATGTGAACACTCTCATCAATCCTCATGGGGTGGAGGGTCAGCACCAGGGCAAGCAGCCTGTACACCTTGTCTTGAAGCTTCTTGATCTAAAATGGTTTGAAACAAGAGTCAAAACAGACAGATTAGATCCATTCCATTCACCTAACATCATTAGTTTGGTTCAAGAGATATCTCATCTTGTCTCTGAGCTGCATGTGAACACTCTCATCGATTCGCATGGGGTGGTGGGTTAGCACCAGGGCTAGGAGCTTGTACACCTTGTCTTGAAGCTTCTTGATCTAAAATGGTTTCAAACAAGAGTCAAAACGGACAGATTAGATTAATTCCATTAAATTCACTTCACTTTACTTCATTAGTTCAGATCAAGGGATATTCAGTCTGATATGATTCTGAAGCTCCAAATTGTTAGCACCCGGGCAGGGAGCTTGTACACCTCGTCTTGAAGCTTCTTGATCTAAAATGGGTTCAAAGAGTAAGGAA
>JBAMJV010005551.1:47500-71938 GCA_037951105.1 Echinarachnius parma
TTCAAAAAACAAAGAAATACATAAGGAATTTTTTGGCTGTCGCAATTTTTAATGTTGAAAACCTGATAATTAGGTCATAAAGAATATTCATGCACAAAATTAGCATATTCTGAGCCATATTTAGTGATTTATTGACAAAAAGGGGATTTTTGCATAAATTTGCATAATTAATTAGAAATTGATTTCTTTCAAAAAACTAACAATGCAATCTTGTAGATTATGTCGCAATCTATCTGTGTGCCAAATTTTGTGGCGGCCGCGCGTTCGGCGACCGAGATCTCAGGGGGGGGTAGAATCCACCCCCCCCCGGCTATAGCATAGCCAAAATAACCCGGCCTGGTTAGGGTTAACAACTATTTTAAACCTCTTTTGTACAATTTTGAAAAAGTGTAAGCATTTTATTTTGTTTTTCTTAAATCATCGAATAAGTCTGGGATCCAAAGTTTATTCTGTTTGGATATATTTATTGATATTTCAGCTGTTTCTGAACCGACTTTGATCAAATAAAGTTTATTCTGTCATTAAAACTGTATGCTCTTTCAAATTTCATTACCTCACAAAAATTATTTCTTGAAGCGCCCTCTATACCAAAACTGAAGTACCGTAAACCGGGATGACTTTGGCCACTTTTTGAGATGAATGTATTTCCAACTTTTTAGAATTGGGTTATGCAACCCTCGAAATTAACTTTTTTTGCTGGTGGCCCGGTCGGGCCAGTAAAAGTAGTATTTTTCCAATTTTGGTGGCCCGAAACCAAAATCTACTGGCCCGAAAAAAATAAGGAAAAACAAAAGTAAAATTAAAACAATAACCATATTCATAGTTTCAGGGTACTGGGCAATGTTTAGCCTCATTTGTTACTGTATTCCAATGCTCGAAATTATCTTTTTTTCTGGTGGCCCGAAAATAAAATTTACAAACATAGAAAAACAATGGTCATGACTACTTGGTCATTAATTGGTAAATTATGGAAGTTATGTGTTAAAATTACCACCATCATTAAAGAAATCCATCACTGAATAAACAAAACAAAACCTAGAATCGAGCAGTTTCATCTAAGAGTCATCAACTGATGAAACTAAGCTCTTTTCCATGTACGATTTTGTTATTTTATGGTCCATAAAATCTCCAACACAAAAAAACACACATGGGACTGAGCATAGCTAAGATAACTTTTCAAATCGGGAAATGAAATCACTTAAATCTTTGTTATTTTACAAGCTAAAATAATTCCAAGTAGTCACAAGTCTCTACCTTGTAAAAATGATTCTTTCTAATACCTTCAAAAATATGAATAATGATCCGAAAGATGAAATTATTCCCCTTTATTGACGGTATCGCGGACGGTATCGCAAAGGCAAGCACACTGCACTTTGCAATATGAATGAATGTGAAAAGTTAGACATGTGTTTTGATAGGTCTTAGTATGCACACATACTCCCTCTGTGGATTGGTTGTTCTATGTTTATATTCTACATGTTGCAAAGGCTTCCAGGGGGTGTGTGGGAAATTAAGAAAACAGCATAAGCATATGCTTTTACTTTTAGTCATTACACACCTCTGGAAGTTGTTTAATTTTACCATGATTTATCATGCAAGAAGTAGATAATTCAAGGGAGAGTGTTCATATGAGGAAATAGCACATATTTGTAGGCATAAATAAGGATTAATTCAACTAGCGCAAGTGCGCTTGCGACTTTTTATGTCCGTCCTTTTCATTTCTTGCAAATATTTAAATCACAATTAAAGTGTTTTTAAGAGGTGTCAAACTTGAGATTCATATTCCTTGATGTTGTCTTCTTATGGTTTAAACATTTGGTGGCCCGATCGGGCCACCAAACTTTGGCATTTTCATGTTTTTACTGGCCCGACCGCAACTTTTACTGGCCCCGGGCCATCGGGCCTACGCCAATTTCGAGCGTTGGGTTATGTATTGAATCATAAATTAGTTCTAAAGAATGAGCCTTGATGAAAAAACATCCTCCTCAAAAAGTGGCCAGAGTCACCCCGGTTTACGGTACCCCTTTAACAATATTTACTCTTCAACCAAACGGAGGAACAGAATATTGATTTGTTGATGTGACTGAAATTGTTCCTACCTGATAGATGAACTCATCAATAATGTCCCAAAGCCACTGGTCTGGGAGCTTGAGGTCAACTGGCCCATTCGCATCTGAAATGTAATCCAGATTATAAAACATATAAATATACATGAGGATCACCTTGATATGTTTTATGAGTGTAGAAACATGCGTTAGGACAACTGGCCCATTCGCATCTGAAAGGTATTCCAGAAAATATAACATGTATAAATATATATATGAGAATCACCTCCATATGTTTATTCAGCATAGATACACATTTTTCAAAGAAACCAGGAGATACACATGCCTATTTACATCTAAAAGATAATCCAGAGTGTATTGATATTTGTTTTAAGAAATAAACAAAATAACCAGATTATTTCAATATGATTGAAATTAAAATAAAGACAGCTAGAAATTAGCTTTTATTAAAGCTCAATTAAATTGAAGGTTATTTTTTCTTAATTGCACATCACTTTTACACAACAAACAGACACACAAAACAATTTTAAACAGGCTGCTTTTTAGATTTCTTCAATTTGACTTCCTGCAATGAAACTCTGAAAAACATAAGATAATTTTAGAAGATAACTTTTGTGATTTTTCTGAACTATTATGATTTTTCGGGGGCTCTTTTACGTTGTCTGTTTGTTTTAATGATTTTGGGGCTTTTTGGGGCATTTTACCCAGAGCACCCATGTGTTTTGTCACTGTATTACCAGTACTTACTGAGAATGAAGTTGAAGAGGTTACAGTAGTTGCAGGATTCAAACATATGTGGCTGTAATACCAGTACTTACTGAGAATGAAGTTGAACAGGTTACAGTAGTTGTGATAGGATCAAGTCTATGTGGCTGTAATACTAGTACTTACTGAGAATGAAGTTGAACAGGTTACAGTAGTTGTAGTATGATTCAAATCTCTGAGCTTGATCAGGACCACTCTGAAATAAATAGAAAAAACAAAAGCAAATTAAATCATAAAATCATGTTCATACAGAAGAAAAACAAACATAACGTCAAACAATTTCTGCATTTTGTTTGTATTTATTTATATAATAATAATAATAATAATAATAATAATAATGATTTAGATAATGATAATGATAATGATAACGATAATGATATTGATAATAATAACAATAACAATAATAATAATAATCATAATAATAATAATAATTATTATAATAATAATAACAATAAGCAAGTGTGGAGCTGTGTGGTAAAATTACTAACATGAGCATTGGTTCTTTAGAAAATTGTTTGTGCTTATCTTTTGCTTGGTATTGAATCCATGTGAAAGTACACTTTAAAATGAGACTGCTAAATATGAGAATGATTACTGTCCATTCTTGTGAAATGCTGATTTCAAAATTATTTGTCTTTCTCAAAGGGGCGCCATACGAGGATCTGTCTCTAGGGCGTCTCTATAGAATAACACATGGTTCGGTGAGGGCCGGTTCAAAGCAGCCAACAGTTGCACTTGACAATGGTAACCGGGCTAGTAGCGCCATGTGTAGCACTGCACAATAATGTTCTGTCAGGCCTCAAGAATGGCTTTTATTTTCTTCAATTTTGACAAATACAGATGTAATCATGCAAATATATCACTTTCACTTGATATTTCAACCAACAAGATTTCTCCATCTGCTTGGCTGTACAGCATGTTTTCTGCAACTTGAAAAACATTGTGCAGTACTCAATAGACCACTTCGGTAATGTATGCAAATAATATGCGTATGACGTCAGACTCATCGTCGGCAAGCTTAACAAAAGTAACCATGTCCGGCAAGCTAGCTTGCCGGACTTAGTTACTATTGTTAAGCTTGACGACGGGGAGTCTGACGTCATACGCATAGTATTTGCATACATTACCGAAGCGGTCTATTATATGTGACCGGCTATAGCAAAACCCTGCACTTGTCGGTAAAAATCAAAATGTAGGTTTTCATACCATTAGAAAGGCCCCATCACAAGCTTTCATTTGATGCTTTGTTTCAACTAATTGGTCAATAGTTGGCAAAGATATGACTGTTTCAATTTGACAACCATAGGTCTTTTACACACATTGTAAAATGCCCATTTCTTCAAAACATAAATTACTGACAAGTGCCGGGTTTTGCTATAGCCGGTCACATATAAGTATGACTAACTTCATTGAAGCTGCTGCTTCTTTCCATCCATCACTAACCAGTGAATATTAGGACTGTCAACTGGCATGTTTAATTTCCATGCTCTTATTTTTGCATTTTTGTGATGCTTATTATTGTAATTTTTAAAGATATACATGTACTGTATTAATTTACACTTTGTTAGATTCAATATTTAGTTAGTATTATATATTTAAAAGTAAATAACGAATTAGTAAATTGGTTCTTTGTTATTGTTAGATTAAAATTAAAATTAAATGAGAATATGCATATTATAATAATCACATTTTTAGGCTACCATGTTAGTGCCTATCTTGCCGAATGCATTCATAAATATATATTATTTTGTTGTATTTTGATGTTGAATAATATTGTTATTGTGTTGTAATATATTTACAACTATTGACCAATTAGTTGAAACAAAGCATGTTTACATACATTACTTATTTGTATGTACATCGTAACTGATTGTATTTTATATGTTTCTCACTGGGAACAACCTTGATAAGCTTATCTGTTGCCTTTGTTATCCCCACCACTTATTTGTACTAGTCTTTAGTTAAATGTATACACTAGCTTTTATATTTTACCTGTATGTTATTGTGAATGTACATAATTGTATTGTAATTGTGGAAATAAATCAAATTAACAAAACAAATTGAATGAAAATAGACTTACCGGAGTCCTTGCCAGGAGATGCCTGTAGTACAGCTCTTTGTACAGGATCAGAAACACCTCATCTAAAACAACAACAAGGACAACATTATACATTTTGCAGGTTGGCTTTTGCATGGTATATTTTACCCCTCAACAGATGTACATGATTAAATGGTAGAAATTTCCTTAAAGAGAGTGTCTCCCGTTGCAAGCTAAATTAGGGCTTGAAATCTCATTTTTGTGGAGTTATAGACCTTAACCCTATGTAGCCCGGGCTATTTTGAAACTGCATAGCCCGGGGGGGGGGGGGGGGCTAATTTGGCCCCCTCCCCATCAGATCTTGGCCATTTATCGACCGATTTTGACCAAACTTGGCGTGTCTGTGTCCCATCATGTATTTTACAAGACTGCATAGTCAAATTTACATATCTATTGTTATTCTTAATTTTTGTCTAATTAATGATGCAAATATGCAAATTTTTTCAAGGAATTCTCATTTTTTCCAGTCTTCCCCCCATTTATGGAGAAAATGCAATCAAATTTGGCATGTTTATAGTTTGTCATATACCGAAAAGATAGCTTCTGTCAAATTAATGACAAATTTAATTAAGTCATAAAGAATATAAGTGCACACAATTAGCATATTCTGAGCAATATTTAGTGATTTACAGACAAAAAGGGGATTTCTGCATAAATGTGCATAATTCATCAAAAATTGATTGAAAATTTTTTTTTTTTTTTCTTTTTTTTCTTTCTTCAAAAAAATAACAATTCAATCTTGTAGATTATGTTGCAAGCTATCTGCGTGCCAAATTTGGTGGCGGCCGCATGTTCAACGACCGAGATCTCAGGGGGGGCGCATAGCCAAAATAACCTGGCCTGATTAGGGTTAAAATAATAAAAGTGACAAAAGGTTGTTTACATTGCATTAGGAGGCTTCGCCCGTGTAAAATTTCGCTCACAATAGCTGGCGGCGCATTGTGGTGATCAAATATAATATAATATAAATAATCAAATATACACTTTATAAATAATAGCCGGGACCTTGGAGAAGCAGCATGTGCTTGTGAGTGAGGCCCCAATACAGTAAATTATACAATTACAAATTACAATTAAAGTGAGGCCTGTAAAGTGTCTAACTCCACGAAAATTACTAGGAGCTTCCTCGTTTCTCTTCTACCGTGTTGTTTAGCTTATGGTAAGAGAAGAATAAAATAGAGTTAGATTTTTTTCAAATGCCCCTTTAGTATGACGATATCTATCATTCAGCTCAAAAGCGTTAACACACACGGTCATAAACCTCCGTTGTAAAAGCCGACGCATATTTTCGCTTTTTTAACCAGGAAAGCAGTGTTCTTTTTCAATGAAACTTTCACACATCATTCGGACATATATTACAATGATTTTGGTACAGGATTGAAGTCTCAAATGTAATTTTGGGCAATATCTGACACTTTACAGGCCTCACTTTAAATGACATTAAAAAAAAAAGTTATATGAAACCAAACACAGGAAAGAAACATATACGATTTCTATGCTCAATCAAATAGACTCTTTTCTGTTATCCCATCAAGGACAGTGTCCCACATATTTGTGGGTTGGTAGTTCTACACTTCAGCAAGAAGATAAAAAGTTATATGATGTATACAAGGAGAAAGAGCATAAATTTCTCAATTTGTACAGCCCTATTTTGTTACTCTACCTGCTTTAGTTATTTTTTTCATGATTTGTATTGTTGCGTAGATCTCTATAATTTAGGAAAATCCTTAAAAACAGATTTCCGCGTTCAAATTGGCAATTTTGCGGCAAAGTCACTTCATAATTGTCTTAAATTTAAATTACTAAGTATTTTCCACCTATTTTTATGTCATTAAAAGGTAAAAAAAAATAAGGACTTGCCAATTTGTAGAGGAAAACAGTGATCAATTTTGCCTTAAACTAGCTCTCGTCCTTGATGGGTTATTCCAATCTTACCATTTTGGATGATGGGGGCAATTGTTTCTGAAGAAGGCCATGCTGAATTCTTGAAGTAGCTTTCAGACAGCTTGTTGAACCTATTGGAAAAGAGGAATACAAAATGATCATTGAACACAATATTATATAAAGTCAGATTCTATGTCACAAGGTTTATAGTGCATTAATGTTCTTTTTATTTTCCTTTGCATGTTAGCCCTGTATCATTATTTTAGCCCCCCTTTCTTTTCCTGGGCTCCGTTACAAATATACAATTGTCCATTCCTTGTCCATGATCTAAACACACTTCTACTATGAAATGTTATGTTTTGGAAATGAATTATATTCTAACCAAGTTACCACAATAAAACACGGATGGCATAGTTAAACTAACAAAATGAGATTGCTTCTTAAATCAATACATCAATAACAAAAAGAAGAATGGCATTAACAGATCAGTTTCCTTATGACTTAGAAACAAACTATTCAATTAATATATTTCTCATCAATACCTTGCATTCATAAGTTGTTACTATGTGAGGGAAACATCTGGTAAAATTTCAGGATGCTAATGCTATGAACAACCATTATAAACCGGATATATATATGCAAACAAATACAGTAGTTTTCCTCTTAATTAGGTTGGCTTTTGCATGGTATATTTTACCCCTCACCAGGTGTACCTGATTTAATGGTAGAAACATAAATGTTTGGTCAAATTCTACCCCTTTAACAGGTGTACCATTTTACATGTAACTCCATCAAGCAGAGACCACTGTACTCACGTGGTTTCATAGCAGTTGTTGATCTCGTAGACGTTGTTCTCCTGGATGTTCTGTTGGAAGTCAAGGAGGAACTTCTTGATTTCCTCGGGCACGATGAATGACTGTCTTGGCCTTGGGAAGTCTTCGTAGGCAAAGTCCCTACTTGGGTCACCTTTGGAAATAAAGAAGGAAGCAATGGTTTCTAATGAGAATATCATATCAACAATAATTTAACAACAATGTGCAGGGCTCTTCACTTACCTTTTTTGTCAGTAGCCCAGTCGGGCCAGTAAAACAATTTATTTCCTTTTTCTGGTGGCCCGAAAGAAAAAATTACTGGCCCAAAAATTTTATTTCATAACGACATGATCATGAGTAAGCTTTTTACTTTTCAAAATATCATCTTTCTTGATCAAAGTCAAACCTGTGATTATAGATGAATCATGACATGGAAGAAAACAAGATTTTTCAAATTTTGTCAATGTCGGGTTGAAAGTCGTCTTGCCCAACCAGGCCACCAAAATATGACTTTTATACATTTTTGCTGGCCGGAAGTGCAATTTCACTGGCCCCGGGCCAGCGTGCCAGTGCGAGTGTCGAGTCCTGCAATGAGTCTATGACTGTGACATAATGTTAATATCCAATGCTAGAAGGATTCCTGGCAAGGTAAACTCCAGTTTATCAAACTTTAGTGGCTTAAAACCTTACTCTGGTGGAACAAAACAAAAACTAACCATTGAAAAGTATGCTATAAACAGGCAAGTACAATGTAGACAAAGGGATTCTGAAATCTGAATCAGCCCTTTCAATGTTCAAAGTCAAAAATAGAATGCAATGACTCAAATGCATTATTTTTTATTTACCTCATATGATAAATATCTTTACCTTCTCTGAAAATGAACATTTAAGACTATGAGTTATAATATATGATACTTACCTGTATGGGACTCATATCTGTCATCATACCCGTACGAGTCATACTGTAAAAGAAAAATAAATACACATTTAAAATAATAGAATTCTACATTATACACAGTTGTACTTGTCTACAGTTATCTTCTTGTCTACATTCAATATAACCTGCAACATTTCAATGGCACTTATTTTCAAATAACAAAAGGAGAGAGAAAACTTATTTCCAAAACAGCAAGGCGAGGCAAAACTACAAAACACATGGATAACATGTCCTTTACAGTCACACAGCACCGTCACATGATGAAAAATGCCAAGAGGAAGTTAAAGAATGATGATGCTGGGAAAGTGGGAAACATGAAGCTAAAGCTAAAAGAAACGACATAGACAAGGACAGTGGTATTTAATTACATAAATGCAGAGCATCAAAAAGAGAGATGCAATATTTTAGAGCTATTTTGCTAAATTTTCTTTATCTGGTAAACATAATTAAAATATAAAAGATATGGAACTATTTTAAAAGAAACTAGAAAAGGCAGTCACTGTTTCTGTCATGTGATCTTGATATCTCAGGTTGTATCTTCAACACTCTCCTTCTTCTCTCCATTTAAGCAAAGGCAACCAGGGAGGTATGAGTCCCGTGTCTGCAGTATAATCAGTTTAGTAATATGGCTCTGATATAAGTAAGTCTTCTAATTAGATTTATATAACACTAAATTCAGAACTTCTCATGAATTCTCCACTGAGCTGCTCCACTCTCTGGGGGAAATCTATCCAGTAAACTGCAATAGCACTTGTATCCCACATACATGTATGCCACTCTTTACCCTACTACTGAGTATCCACTACTCCTGGAATATGGGGCAGCAATGTGGACTAAATCTAACTTGAACTGGCATTCTCATTTCTGCCAGGGCTGGTCACAAATTTCTCACTAAATTGTATGCGCCGATTGTGTGGACACAGTCATGCTAACTCCAAGTAGTGATAAACAGTATGATATTACTATTTTTAATAATTCTGAATTTGAGTACAATAACATTCAATTTAAAATAAGATTGTTAATGAGTCTACATTTGATAAGTTGGGTAACAAAATGTAGGTAACTGTGATTTTAAAATGGCCCAAGACAAACTGCCGATAGTCCTAGTCCAGTGGAACTGTGGCACAGTGCTAATTTTGAGCCCTGGTTAAAAGTGATCCATTAACTTTATAAGATTTTTCCAAAAGTGATATTTGAAACTTCAATCATAAATCATTGTAATTTCCTTGTGAAAATGTGATATTTTCATAGAAAAAGAACAATATTTACCAAGAGAAAAAAAGTGAAAATTGATGTCACATTTTATCCCAGATCATTCGTGTGAAGTATCTGAATTAGGATACTATGAGTAGGGAGTTCGGTGACTTTTGGATTTGTTGAAGGAACCTCAACAAACTTAATATCATTGGAAAGCTTGTAAAGTGAGAAAAATAATGGTGCTTAAATCAACTTATTAGCTTCAATATTAGTGGAGATATTCCAATTTTAGAGGTAGAAGGTACAAACTTTGGTTCTGCCAGTTTCAGCCGATGGACGGTAACTATGCTCTGCGCGTGCCCCAGCGCTATAAATAGAAAACGCATACCTCAACATGGCTAAAAATATCAAAACCAGTACTGGGCAATTTGTTTACATTGGATGATCGCAGCTTAGCGCTATTACTACTCCCATAGTAATGTATTTCAATGTGTAGAGAAATCAACACACTTTCATAAAATACTACTTTTCCATACCTTTTTCAGATTCCTTCCTCCAGTTTTTATAAACGATTTTTTCGTCGAATTTTTGTGCCGAAAATCGATGCAAAAATGTCAGCAAAACAATCCTTCAAAAAAATCAATTTGCAAGGTGAAAATTCCAAAAAATTCTGGCGAATTTGGTGTCATTCGAAAGATCAGATTCTGCTCTACATGACAATGGCCTCAAATTCAACGTAGAGGGAGTTTACGAACCCCTACTCTGGCATGGAAGTTGGGGAAAATTTATGCACTGTGGTAGCAAAATGAAGTTTTCAAGTGCAGTCGCTACCGCGACTACCGCGAAGTCTCCTAACTCACTGCGCATTCAGATTGTTTTTTCGGGTGTTAAAACATCGATTTAGGAACAACTAATGCTATATCCAGATCAAGGAAGGATTTTAAGCTTCAAGAGGATACCAATTTCATGGTAAAATATTGAAAAATATGAATTCTACCCTAGGTTTTTTGTAGCAAAGTTTTGCGTGTTAGCAGATACAAATGCGTGATTGCGGTAATTCGGTCGTTCTCCCTACTATGAGCAATCAAAGAATCAAAAATTTACATTACTAGTCAAAAAATGTTCCAGAATGATTTTTTAACTCGATCCTTATTATCTCCATAATTGGGGAAATACATGAAAAATCAAAACCCATTTCATTTTTTCTGCTACCATAAACCAAACAAAAAGGTACAAGAGAAATGTGATTGCTCCAACTCTAAGTGATTTTGGTTGAATATGATAAAGTTAATGGATCACTTAAAAAACAATGAATGTTCTGCACCTCCTTGTTGGACGATTGGCTTTGAGCTCGTTCAACAGTTCTGGGTATTTGTCTCGGGGCTCCCTGTGCCTGTGCAAATGAAATCACAATTAATGCAACATCCCTGTTGGAATGATGGAACATAAATTATGGACTGAATAAAATAAAGGAAAATATATTATGGACTGAATAACTATTGAATGTGTAATGACTGTGTCATTTTAATTGCAGGGAGTTACAGGATAAATAATGGATGAGTAAAAGTATTAGAAGTAAAACAAAAATTTCAAGTATTTCATGTAATACTAATACAAATTTTTAAAATATTCATTTGATCCAACTCGGCCATTTGCATTTTAAAAATTAATTCAACATTTTCACAGCAGTCAACATAACACTTTGTATTCTCACATAGGTATTTTATTCAAAGGTTTTGAAGAAGAAAAATACATATACACAATCTCCACACTGGTAACTGAACACAAAGACAACAATGTAATATAATATTGGCATTCCTATAATATTTTTGTAAAATATTTTCCCCCCACTGCAACAGACAACATAATGTTTAATACGTGGGACTGTAATAACAAAATGGTTTATTCATAAGTGAATGTTCTTGTACATATGGATATTGATTAACGGTAGATGCTCTTACCTTCGTGTCTCCATAATCACTGCCTTGAGCATACATGGCTTCTGGATTTCTGATGTTCAATCTCTCATGAAACCAGTCAAAATTTCACTGAAAATCGATTGTTGAAAGATATAAAATGCCCAGAGTAGACGGAGCACACATGTACGTAAGAAGAAGTAACTGCGCATGCGTAAATCAATTATGCGCCATTATAAAAGTACAGCTAGCACTATAGCCTCTCTTTACGTTTTATAGAGATAGATAGATCGATAGATATTTATAGATAGATAGATAGATAGATAGATAGATAGATAGATAGATAGATAGATAGATAGATAGATAGATAGATAGATAGATAGATAGATAGATAGATAGATAGATATAAACCCCTCAAAAAAAGTTCGGAAACTCAAGTTTGATCGATCATATCTCTCGTATTTTTTAATAAGAATACTCGAAATCGGTGTCACAATAAAGCCTCATTATATACCTTTCAAACGGTGCATTATGTGTAGTGATTATGCAATTGGGGCGATTGCAGTAGCCCAGAGAATAGGGGGAGGCAGGAAGTGAAATCTCGCAAAATGGCCCCAATGCATTCAATTTACGAGTGCATGACTGTGTTGATCAGTTTTCTAAAGGTTAACATTCTATTGAATACTGCACCATTTCCATTCATCAAAATTGTTGAATTGGATACCATTTTAATGGAAATTATCTCTTCATCACGATGGCATATTAATCGTAAGGATTATGCAAATGGAGTGTGTGCAGCGAACCGGAATATGGAGATGGGTCGACTGTGAAATCAGACAAAAAGATATGGAGTTGACAATAAATCAGAGCGTTGCATTTTTTTCGAGCCTTTGGGAGGATTTTTTAGCATTTCAAATAAAATATTCATGATTTAAATTGATATCAACGGAAAGCCCAACAACTCTTCTGTATGAAAATGTGACATTTATAATGATTTTTGTAAAGGGCGGCTGCAGGGAGATGAATGTGGGGGAGCCTCAAAAGTGACCCATTTCAAAAACGCTCTGATCTCAAGGCACTATTCATGCGTTTTCAACTGAATTCCTCTCATTCATGGCCAACTCATTCAAGTCGCATTACATCCTCTACACAATGGTATACAGGTCGATACCGACACGCAAATCAGAGCGTTTTGAAATGGGTCACTTTTGAGGCTCCCCCACATTCATCTCCCTGCAGCCGCCCTTTACAAAATCATTATAAATGTCACATTTTCATACAGAAGAGTTGTTGGGCTTTCCGTTGATATCAGTTTAAATCATGAATATTTTATTTGAAATGCTAAAAAATCCTCCCAAAAGCTCGAAAAAAATGCAACGCTCTGATTTGTTGTCAACTCCATATCTTTTTGTCTGATTTCACACTCGACCCATCTCCATATTCCGGTTCGCTGCACACACCCCATTTGCATAATCCCTACGATTAATATGCCATCGTAAGGAAGAGATAATTTCCATTAAAATGGTATCAAATTCAACAATTTTGATGAATGGAAAGGGTGGCAGCATTCAATAGAATGTTACCTTTAGAAAACTGGTCAACACAGTCTTGCACTCGTAAATTGAATGCATTGGGGCCATTTGCGAGATTTCACTTCCTGCCTCCCCCTATTCTCTGGGCTACTGCAATCGCCCCAATTGCATAATCACTACACATAATGCATCGTTTGAAAGGTATATAATGAGGCTTTATTGTGACACCGATTTCGAGTATTCTTATTTAAAAATACGAGAGATATGATCGATGAAACTTGAGTTTCCGAACTTTTTTTGAGGGGTTTATATAGATAGATAGATAGATAGATAGATAGATAGATAGATAGGACACCTTATGAAAACATATAGTTTCCGAATTTTCGCCCATAAGGCTTCAGGGACGGATCTAGCTTTTTGCTAAGGGGGGGGGGGGGGGGGGGGGGGGGGGTGACCCAATGACGATCTAGCTTTTTGCTAAGGGGGGGGGGGGGGAGGTTTGACCCAATGACGATGCGGAGCATCGCATCGTCCATGAGCCGCGAAGCGGCGATTTTTTTTTTGCTATTTTGAACCCCCGTAATGCTACAGTCACAAATAGTCCGATTTGGGCAACGGCGCCCGTACGATGCCACTTTTAGGTGAAATCTTGCGGGAATCTTGCGGCGCCCGCACGGGTGCCGTGGCTATCGTACGGTCGCCGTTGCATTAGTTCCTCGCCGTACGATGTCAACAATTTGTTAAACGCGGAGTTAAAACAAAAAATGCATCGTACGATTTTTTACTTGCCGTAAGCCCGTAGACACATCGTAGAGAGCAGATTTGAGACAGAAAATTTGGCCACTCAAATCGTACGGGTACCGTGGAGTCACCGTAAGAGTACCGTAAAGCACCCGTACGGGCACTTAGTTTGTGTTCACGGGGGCCGTGCGATTTATGTTTTATTTTAAGACAAAGGTCATCGTACGGAACCTGACATGGTGTCACTCACAGTGCCCTAAAACAAAAACTACACGACCAAAATGACTGTTCCTCTTAACGTTTGTCATTGGAAAAGACACACCCTATCCGATGGACATAATCATAATGTGTTACTATATTTTGGGAAGTGCCCCGTTCCGGTTTTTTGTTGGGACACCCTGTATAGGAGCGGCCTTTAAAAAAAAAAAAAAATGAGACCCAGAGGAGCGGTGATGGTCGGTGATCTGCATTTTTTTGTAAAAATGGGACCTATAGCTTAGGGGCGGCGGTTGATGAAAATGGGACCCTGCTTTATAGGGGCGGCGGTTGATGATCTGCCTTTTTTTGTAAAAAATGGGACCCTTATAGTTATATGAGCGGCGGTTGATGAAAATGGGCGGTTGATGAAAATGATACCCTTATAGGAGCGGCTGGCTCGGCTCTGAAAAAGGGGATCACAAAAATGTCTGCAATTCAAGTTCGAGCGTTCATAATCATATCTCTTGCTTATTTATTATTCTACTTGTAATTGGTATCGCTGTAAAGCCTGTTTATTCCCCTTTACATTGATGCCCCATTTGTTATGTTTGTGTCATCATGAATATCATTAATATAATTATAGATATATCGGGTCACACAAATTCACATTTTACCAACCATTCATCACTTTTTGCATCAATGTTATAACAGTCATGTAATATAAGATCCCTTGAAATTAAGTTACCCAAACCTTTTTTTGTGAAGGAAATGTTCGTTTGAAGATTCTCATCTTTTGGTTTGAAGTTGATGCTACTCTTGACTTCCGACTGAGAGGGATATCAGGCAGTCATCCCCCCCCCCCCCCCCCCCCAAAAAAAAAGAGTAGAAATAAAATAGAATAAATACAAATAGAATACAAATAAAAATGAATAAATAAAAAATTAACAAATCCAAAGTATGGGGTGGGGACATTAATTGTAATAATATTTACATTATTACATATTTTGTTCTGCACTGGTGTACTGGTGGGGGGGGGGGGGGGGGCGCTTGCCCCCTCCCCCCGCCCCCCAAATAAATTTAAATCATGGCTTTTATCTAATTCGATAACAGCGATTGAAAGAAAAGAGTATTTCTTAGACAAGAAAACTCAGATTTTACTTCATGTCAAGTCAAATTTCCTTCCCATAGTATGCACCAGATTGCATAATTTCAACTAAAACATTGCAATTTAGCACCTTTACCGTGCACCCACCTAATACTATCACACCCTATCATCACCCTTCCCCCTCTCGGTTATCGTTTCGCTCCCTCGGGAATCGGTCTTGTATATAAAATATATACGTCTGGAATACAATGTTCATGTTGTTTTGTCATAAAATAATGCTTTTGATGCGGGTTTGATGCACTGTTTGAACTGAATATTGTCCCTTTGCGAATATTATTTTGGGGGTGCATTTTTGTTTTTCTTCATTAATCAATCATATAAACTCTTCTGGTTAAGAATCATGACGCGCTAACGCACATTATAGTACATGTCGTCACATGACGACATGTACTATAATATATACCTGGTATGATTGCACAGTTTCAAGTCCAAAAATGCAAAAGCTCCCTACCGTGGGAGGGGAGACACCCCCCTCCCACACCCTCCCCCCGCTCAGTCGCTTCGATCGCTCCCTCGCAATATCCCGTGGTGATGTGGATTTGGTTTAGCCCCCCCAAAAGTTTTGGCTCATTACGCCACTGTTGTTCTGCCCCGGGGGGGGGGGGGGGGGGGGGGGGGTCTGTCCTCATAGAAAGGGGGGTATCATGCGTGACCAAGGCCTTGCCAAAAGCACCCTAAAGCCCCTTTTACACCGGATTTGCGTAGAGTTGCGTAGTGTGGCGTACCGAGTACGCCGAAATAGGCTGCGTATTCCCCGCGTATTCGAGAACAAAAAACATTCTTCGGCAATTAACGCTCGTAGGAGCCGCGAGTAGATGTTTCGTCGGACTGGCGTAGTGAGGGAAGCGTACTATTGCGTAGGCATGGCGTACAGTAGCGTAGTGTTGCGTAGACTTGCGTATGGCATGGCGTACAGTAGCGTAGTGTTGCGTAGACTTGCGTACTTTCTGCGTTCAGTGTCTACGCAGACAGTAAGCGAAAACAATTAAACATGTTTAATTTTTTGCGTCCATCTCGCGTAGCCCTCTGCGTACCTCAGTGTAGAGTTGCGTAGAGTTGCGTAGGGCAGCGTATACTCGGCGTAGTCGGTACGCAACACTACGCAACTCTATGCAACTCTACGCAGGGCCCGGTGTAAAAGGGGCTTAAACGAGTATTTGCGTGGTGCAAAAAATACACCCTAAGTAAGTTTATCGGTAATTTGATACCCTATTAAAGCAAGTAATCTTTTTTTTGTAAACCCCTATTAAAAGCAAGTGATAACTATTTTTGATACCCTAAGCAAGTAAGCTGAGTTTTTGAGACCCTAAACGAGTAATTCATCTTTTTGAGACCCTAAACGAGTAATTTATCAGCCTAAATAAGATACCCTTTTTCCTGATTTTGGGTGATTTTGAGACCCTATTCGAGATACTCGAGTATCTCGCCTGATCGTAAAAAAACACCCTAATAGTAATTACTCGTTTTCTTGGTCACGCATGAAAAAAGAGTCGCCTTGATGATACCCAAAATAGCGCCATCTTACATTATTTTGTCGCTCAGTCTCAGTGAAATAAAAATAATTCTAGTGGCCAAATCCCCGCCAAAGGCAGCAAAGGGGCATACAAATTACAAAACACCAAAGGGAGACGTAACAAAAGTGGTCTTTGTAAGGGGTGGTGTGGTCTTCAGACAGGTCCACTACGAATTCCTCTGCCAGGACATCCATACAAAGTGTATCGTGACATTTAAATAGGCAGTCAGTAATTTGGCCCGGTCAGATATCAACGGATATCGGAAACGTATGCCCAACGAATAGACAATTTGCGAAATTAAATTATCCGGAGATGAAAGTCGTCTCCATTGCTTCATGTACAAAACATAGAACAACGTACGTCACCGGACAAGGAACGGACAAGAAACGTATAGAACGGATGGAAAATTTAGCTCTCCGTTTGACATGGCCGTTTGCGCAACTGTTGATATGTGACCGGGCTATAACCGCGGTCACCATAGATGATACTTGCGCCCTGGATCATCCAGAAGATCGGGTGACCGGTTTATACCACTGACCTCTACTTAGTAGAGGTCAGTGGTTTATACTGATGCTTTGAACATGAATAAAGGCAAGGGATTGATAATGCCATTGCATAATAAAAATAAACAATTATGGAAGAATATATTCGGTGGCACATAACAACCATCAATGGGCTAGTGAAATTCCACAGGTGTAAAATGGTTCAACCTGTTACTGCATGGTAACAGATTTCTGTCTTTTGGTCACTGATGCGAACTTTGGGCTTAAGAAAGGAAGTTCGATATTCGTGGAAACGACCTCAGCCTTCGTGGCGCTATTTACTTGCTGACCAGACGATTCTCCCCCATTCGATTCTCGGACATAGTCCCATAGTGCAGTGCAGTGTGGCCCACTCAGGCCATGCTCGCTCGGACCAAAATCAGCGCACGTGGTTTATTATTTGGTTGGTTATTTGTTCTCCCTATTCTGATTTTAATGAGGACGTCTGGTTTAAAGACTATAGTTACTAATGCGACATTGTTGGTGTTCTACACGGTCATCGCGGAATTGTTGTGAAAATCGCTTATTCTGAGGAGTTTTCAATTTCTGCAGTTTATGGTAAGTACTACATTCTGAAAAGGCATACATGACTAGTTTAATGCTGATTTATTTGTAACAAAAAGTGATCAAACTTTGATGAGAAATTGTCATTTCTTTCAGGTTTCGCGGGGCTCTCGCGGAGGGTAAACGAAGCCGAAGCCGAAGGTTGGGGCATTGCGCACGTTGTTTGTGTAATAAAAATGCAGCCTGTGCATGCAAGCCCTGACTTTTGTGCGTGTTTGTGAGTGAGTGTGTGTCTGTGTGTGACTGTGCATGTGTACACAGTCAGTATTATGAGAAACTGGATGTATAATTTGGGGAGGAAAACCCAGATAAAAAATGATAACAATCATAAAAAAAAACCTTCATTGTCATTGCCATGCCAGTGTCTGTGAAGTGGGGGATTTATCGATTTGGTGAAGAGCTTCCGAAATCACTATGATTTCGGAAGTTCTTCACCAAATCGATAATCCCCCACTTCACAATCAATCAATCACTATTAAAATCAAAGACACTGGCATGCCATGGCAATGACATAGTTTCCAATCTTTCTACTTCTACTTCTAGAATCTAGTTATTCTACTTTAAAAAAAGTTCTACTTCTAAGTTCTAGTTTCTCCAGCTCATCTATTCGCATAATTTGTATTATCCAAACGTGACTGTCGGTGTCAGACGTGCTGTGTAGCATCAATGCAGTGTCCAATGATGTTTATGTTGTATTTGTAAGGTGTGAACTTTTCATTATGTGTCACAAATGCATGGCACCCCAAAATAAACAGTTAACTGAATTAACGCTGTAACCGATCATCGGATCGGCATGCCGATCACGATCCGATCATACATGATCGGACCGTTTTTGCCGATTTCCGATCATGCAGAAAAAATCGGAAGATCGGATCGGCAAAAAAAAAAAAAAAAAAAAAAAAAAAAATTTTTTTTTTCTTTGGAAAATGATCCCACAAAACATATTTTGGGAAAATAAATGAATACCAAAGCAACATATATCCATATGAATAAGCCCAAGGTAACCTTGTATGGGTATGCTTTCATTTCAAACTGATTACCTCTCCTTTTACAAAATTACTTGCGGCGATTCTAAGCTCAGTCCCATGTGATTAATTTGGCGTAACCTTTCAGCACATGTTCAGAATCGCCGCGAGTAATTTTGTAAAAGGAGAGGTAATCAGTTTGAAATGAAAGCATACCCATACAAGATTACCTTGGGCTTATTCATATGGATATATGATGACACACGCGGTACCCCGGGGTACCGCGTTGTGTAGCGCCATCTTGCGTCCAACCGTACCGCAGCTATTGCGTTGTGCATGCAGTGCAGCGCGCGATTGTATGCATGCTATACCCACAGTACAGCCCTAAAAATTAAATAAATAATTAAACAAAATGGCGGATTTTCGTCTCGTACCCCGGGGTACCGTTTATGTCATCATATAGTTGCTTTGGTATTCATTTATTTTCCCAAAATATGTTTTTTGGGATCATTTTCCAAATGTTTTAAATTTGTTTTATTTTATTTGTTTTAATTATTTTTTTTATCCGATCCGATCTGATCTCCGATCCGATTTCTATCATCGATAAAATTTTGCCGATCCGATCAACCGATCTGATCATCAAGGTCAGTTACAGCATTAAACTGAATGGAAATTTGTGAATATGTTTGTAATGATGCTTTGCAAGTTTTTATTTATTTAAAATTAAACTCTTTCTTTGTGTCTCATTATTGTTGCTCAAATGAAATAAAATGTGGGTAATAAAAGGCAGAAAAATTTGCACCCCGTGACTCCTATAAATTTAACCCTTTTCACTGCAATGCATGAATTAATTTTTATTTTATTTTAGGGGGCTACTTTTCCAATCTGATGGATGTACATGTATCTAGACATTTTCACATACTACCCTATAGGTAATTTTAGGGGCTACCTACTGATTTCAGGCGGCTATTTTGAAAGTTAGGGGGGCAAAATCGCCCTCAGCCCCCATATATTTCCTACCCCATTTCACTGTCAGTGTCAGGGATCTATTTATAAATGTGTAGCGGTCTAATTCTGAACACAGACAATTACAAACACAAATCAATAAGTACTGCCTGACCAGGCAATCATATATTGATTATTGATCTATCTGACTGACCTGTGCTATTTGGTGACCTTAGCACTGGAGCTATAGTATTGTTGATCAAAAGCAATGGAAAGGTTCAAAAGGCTTGTAAACATTTCTTTCTAACTATTTGAAAATGTCTTAACATCGTAAAATGTTTTCACATATTTTGGTCAAGATAGCTTGGATAATTTCAAGACAAAGTTCACCTGAAATATTCATGAATATTTGTGAAAGAAAAGAAAGTACAAAAGTTTACTGAATTCTTAAAGTAATTCTATGATTCTGGTCAAGTTCTTAGTACTAAATACTACTTCTGAAGTGATTACTAAGTCCAAGATTTCGGTTACAATGCAACACAAATAATCCTTATCATTAATGTCTTCCATAATTATTGATGTCCCTTAGCCTTGCAACAAAATGAAAATCAATTAAATAAACAATTCTGCCTTCACGGCTTCACAAAGTTCTGCAAAGTAACAAGAGTGGTTACCGCTGTATTGGTTATGAGATGGAGGAAGTTGGCAGAATGATATCCTGTTCTTGAAAGAAAAAACAGAGAAATTAAACCAGAGACATATCTTTTGCCACAGGGAGCCTTCAGGGAAGTAATACCATGATGTGAATATGGAAATATCATATTCATGTCCATAGATAAACTGACATTAGTTTCATGTTTGCTTACAAAACATGTAGTTCCTCATATGGAGTGTGATAGATATATTTTGGCTACCAGTTCAATATTCAATTGTTAAGTATATCACTGAAATGTTCTTTTACTTTTCAGCTTCTCTTTCACCCTTTCTGAAATGTTAAAACAGTTTCAATATATTATTTATTAATTCACATTACTACTTCATTCTCAATTCATTGGATGGATAAAAAAAAAACCTTGTTCAGGTGTAGTTTCTCTAAATGGATTTGAGGCCTGAGGAGGTGTCCACAGATAAAGCATCAAGATGCATGGTACATTACCTTGAACATACCTTGAAGGCCACACCTCACCATCTTCATCGAGAGAGTAGACAGTTTGGCGTAGTAGGGTTAAAGGGATAGTTGAGTTTTGGTATAGAGGGCGCTACTCAAAATTATTTTTTGTGAGATAATGGAAAACTCAGTGTCAAATTCGAAAGAGCATACAATTTTAATGACAGAATAAACTTTATTTGATCATAATCGGTTCAGAACTGGATGAAATATCAATAAACATAACCATTCGTAATAAATGTGGGGCCCTAAAATTATTCAACAATTTTGAACCAGCCGTTAAAAAATTTAAAAATGCTTCCTCTTTTCAAACATTTTCAAAAATGGTTTTTGGATAGTTGTTGATAACCTCTCTATCTAATCACTATTTCAACATAACATCACATGCACAATATTTTATTTAAAATGGTTGAAACAGATGAGTGTTCAGAGAGCGCCCTCTTGAGTTTTAACGGCTCTTTTTAATGATAACAGGCTTTTTACTTAGTCATTTGTAATTTTGTATTCCTTTCGAGCATGGTGGAGTTATAACTATTAGTTTGTAATGTAATGGTGCAGGTTTTGCTTACTAAAATTCAGTTTGACCAAAACTGTACTCTCTTTACAAGAACTCAACTATCCCTTTAAAGGGATCTAGTAACTTTGTTGACATGTGCAAAAAGTGATGAAGGGTTGATGCAATGTATATTTTTGTTATCTCATATGTCCACAGGGTATTGTGTGAAAATTTCAAGTCAAATGGACATTGCATGGCCAAGTAATGAGTGAAAATACAAAGTGATATTCACTAACTCACTGCACTCACTTTGTACACAGAAGAAAAAACTCGCCCAGAGTTTTTCTTATCTGAATACTTCGATCGTACATATCTTTGTAACAAAAGAGAAATTTGAAAAACCGAAACCAGTCCCATGATGTGTTTGTTAATACGAATACAACAAGGTATGAGGGAACCGCTAGAATTAAAATTTTATTTTGAGGATTTGGACAATGTTACTAAGTCCCTTTAAGGGGGCCCTTTTGAGCCCATTCTAAAAAACCCAAGTTTGATCACTGTTTCTTAAATTAGAAGTGAGGGGGCCCAGACTACACTTGATGGGAGTTTGTTCCATTATGTTGACAACCCTTTGAAGTAGTTCTAAGTTTTTCCTGACATCCAGCTTGCTTCTAAACTTTGTGAATTTCATGGAAAATGTCATGGTACAGTCCAACAAACAAGCATTATACACACTAGCTCATTTCCAAGATGCTTCAAGTTCATGCTATGTTGCTTCAGTGTAGGGGGGACTGTCAATGTCAGAGGTCACACCATATGATATATGGACTCTGCCTCCTTGAGTCCGTGGGCAATAATTCAAGAACTAGTTCACGAGTCAGACAGAATAGGTGATTTTTATATCTAGGTGCAGCGTTTGATGGAAAAAGTTTGTGGTAAATTGTAAAAATTGATATAAAACAAATTATATTAATAATTAAGCTTAGAACATAAAGTAATGGAATTGAACTTAAGGGCAATTCCATAAATTCGGACGTACATTTCACACACTTCAATTAGGTACTAAAGGAGAAGTAAATGTAAATCATAAGATTTTATGTGATCAATAGATTGCTAATGATGAGTAGAAAATAATAATATGACTTATTCAGATTTTACCACCATAATGACCTTGTACCGATCAAAAAACACTGCATGGTCGGACGTACTCAGAGAAAATGATTTTTCTGACATGAGGATTTCAACTGGAAAACTCTGTGAAGTTGATCATTTTTTTTGGGCCAAATCATCTATTACCATTTGGATAAGATTAGAAATGATGGGAAATATTTAAAAAAAATTGATATTTTCCCTTCGAAGCATGGAATATTTACGTTTTATTTCGTGTCGGACGTACAATGTCGGACGTACAAGACTGCCGTGTCGGACGTACATGTGTTATACAAATGCAAGTCTACTTGCTGCTGAAATATTTGCTGTAAATAGACACTTCAAGTCATAATTAGTTAATGTAATTGTCTTAAATGGTAGATATAAACATGTTTTCACTGTACCATTAAATTATGGCAGTATAATACAAATAAAAACACAATTAATCTTCACTAACATGAATATGCACTGTTGGGACTACATGAACTATATGTATAATGTAAATTTGAAGTATAGGGTTGATTTTGTTATCACAAAATGTATGTTTGTTGTTCTTTCCTACTAAGAAAATTATTAAATGGCCTAAGTGAGTCATAATTAAATAATAATTATACAACATGCATCTGAAGCCCTCTGAAGTATGTTTTTATGATATATTTTTTAATGACAGCATGATAGTGTGTAGTATTAGTATGTAAATACCCATACAAAAATGTGACTATGGAATGTCCAGCCATATTATGATTATTTGTTAGAATTAGGGATATGAATCACTAAGTAATTAAGAGATATTACATTTGAATACACTCTTTAATCATACAGATAGGATACAGTGTGAATTTAAGTGTTTTAGGCTGGCAAAAACCTACTCATTTCAATGCCGTGTCGGACGTACATGGTCGGACGTACTCAAAAAGTGTACGTCCGACCACCCATTTTTTCCTTAATTAGTGATGATTGGAATTTTTTTTTTACTCTCTGTGTAGAGGGGTTAGAACTTGCTTTGCATTGACATCCTGCCCTTTATTGGGTTCTTTGTCTTTTCGTGAAATTGAAAATAAGTGTTTTTCCGTGTCGGACGTACATGACAAAAATAGTCCTGATATTAATTAGCTACGAATCGTAATTAAAAGAGTGTTTTTCTAATTTTTGTGTGGTAATGGATTCAGAAATTTATAATGTGTACATCTATCATGGTCAATTAATTATTCAGTCTATTTTAATTGAAATACATACAAATATCAAATGGTATGTTACAGCAAAGAAAAATCAGCAACTTCAGAATGCCTTAATTTGGAAGGGTCTCATGACCTTGACCTTGATCAATTTTTTTTTAATGAATGGTTTTTGACAGTTCACATTATTACCTTCAAATTGATGTATCATTTGGACCAATATGATGATTTTGAAATTTTGGCCTACTGGTTGACATATTTATGGAATTGCCCTTAATGTAAACAATTAAAACAGTCTACATTATCTGGGCCTTGTCAAACATCCCAAATATTTTGAATTTATATTTCAAACAAATTGTTGGCAATCAGTAAGAACTTAAATGCTCATTTTATAATCCAAATTATATATTCTCACATGGAATTAAATGAACCTGAAGTACATGTACTCATCAATTTCCGAGACAGTGCAATACTCTTGTCTCTTTAATGCTGTTGTGCCCTGATATTGAACCATTACCATGCTATTTGTGTCAGACAGAGTAGAACTAGGAGGGGCATTCAATGTCAAAGGTCAGAGTATGGATTCTACCTCCTTGGGCAATTAATTTG
>JBAMJV010005552.1:0-17500 GCA_037951105.1 Echinarachnius parma
CCCCCCTCCCACGGTAGGGAGTTTTTGCACTTTTGGACTTAAAATTGTGCATTCTGGTGCTTACCTAGATAGGAAAATCGGGCTTAACATTGACTGTATCTGGGAAAGCGTGTCATGATTAGATCGACCAGAAATTTTAAATATATTTTCACGAAGAAAACAAATAATTGACACACTAATAAATATGCACCTCAACACAGGGAGCGAAGTGACTGAGCGGGGGGAGGGTGTGTCCCCCTCCCACGGTAGGAAGATTTTGCATTTTTTGGACTTTAAATTGTGCAATCTGGTGCTTACCTAGATAGGAAATTCGTGCTTGACATTTCTTGACATTTCACGAAGAAAACAAATAATCGACACATATGCACCCGAACACAAACACAAATATTGTATTTATGTTTAGCGTCATACACAGTTCCAACATCACCATATGCCACATTATGTATGATCCAACAACTTAGCCTATTGCCAAGAATGAGTCCCGAGGGGCGAAGCTACCTAGGGCTGGGGCAGGGCCAAATAGGGAGGGTTATGGAGGGGGTATCCCCCTCCCACGGAAAAAAAATTGCAACTTGAAATGGTGCAATTTGGTGCACCTCGCACAAGCAGCCAAAGCAATGCCAGCCTACACTGGAACTACGTGGCCCAGTATTCAGAAAAAATACTCACCCCAGACCATTCGCAAGTTACATAACAAACTGGGATAATATGTTCGCGCGCGAAGCGCGCAGCGAAAATTGAAAGTTAATGTATGAATTACCCTTTTAACGTTAGAATTAAGAAGTCTTAGCTCATACAACTAATGTTTTCTTTCCCACTTGTTGATACAGCTATATACACACACACAAAAATATATCCTTCCCTAAAACCGGGGGGGGGGGGGGGGGGGTGATTGTACATGTCATCCCCCCACCTTGTGAGGTGGGGGGATGCATCCCCCTCATCCCCCCGTTGTCTACGCCCCTGATTCATTCCATCCCTCAATATTTATAGGCAAGTTTTGTTTCCAGATGTATTTAATTATTAATCCATACAAGAAATGCTAATAATGGTAATTTTTGTTTTGACAGCGCAAAATAATTTATTGCAAACGCGCATAACATCAATTATTAAAGGGATTCTATAGTAACTTTGTTCTAAATGTACCAAACTCATTTGCATCTCTATTGGTCCTTTCATGCCTGTTTGTTTTCCCTCTAATATAAAAGTATGAAACCATCTTTGTTTTTTCGCACTTCCTCTTTGTTATTGAGATGTTCAATGTAATATGATTTTAAATGACCCGAGGATCGTTTCAAGGAATCGACGCACATGAGAAATGTCTATGTATACATGCACATGATGGTTATGCGTCATTCACCTCATAGATTACCATTGAGATTAAAGCGTCGGGGTAATGATTCACGTCTTCAACAACCTTTTGGTATATAGACATAAAGTGGCGTAGCCAGGACTGGCGTATTTCAGGGGGTGGGGCTCAGGGGCTGCAGCCCCCCCCCCCCCCCCCTTCCCCAAAAGAAGCAACATCTTATTTCATTCTCGGAACTAGACTCAACAGAGCGTGCTGCAGCTAGAGTTTTGAAAACGACAATTCAAGGGAAACATGTAATTTTCAGGTTAAATGTATTATAAAGTTCGGGCAAAACATGGAATTATTACATGTATATAATTTCCTTATGTTATGCTTGTTGAATGGAGACCTTTGTCAGCCCCGAATTGTTGGTGATCACCCATCATGGGAGCCAGCATTATATTGCATCCACATAGTCGAATTTTGGCGACTGACAACTTTGTTACAAGTAATACCTTTAAGCCGTTGTGTTGCATGGTATCAGACTCCTATTATAGCCTCTTCCCTTTGTCTGGACTTTTCCTCTAGAGATTCAGCTTGTGTCATCATCAAATGACGTCTTGTCGCAGCCCATATCACCATGGAAACGTTATGATAAAGGGAGGAGAGAGATATGATGCTTCGATGACCTTTAACCGACGTCTATAGCATTTTATTTTGAACACCAACACGGTGTTACAATCGTAACATGATGTATGTCACGTCTATATAATCATGCGTATAGTAGGACCTTCTTTGTTTTGGGTAACGAATTCAGCGTCTTTAAAAACATAGCCTCGATTTGTGTATGTGTTGTGTCTAGTTAATTATTTATCTCTGAATCAGCTTTAGAGATTAGTTGTAGCATATAACCCCCCCCCCCCCCCCCCAATAAAAAAAAAAAAAAAAAAAAAAAAAAAACAACACAACACCAAATCAATCAATCAATCAATAACAAAATTTTAACAAATAAATACAAGAAATCCATCCTCTTACATATGTACTAACTATCGCATAACTTGCAACTCCTTCAAATCCATAAGGAAATTTTAATGTACAAATGGCGCATCTTTACGAGTAAAACACGCCAGTTAGCTGTGCTTTCTATCGTTCTTCGTATGGAATGTGAAATTGTTAACCCGTTATCCTAATGCAATCACGAATTGTAAGTTTTGAAATAATTTACTACCAAAAGTCGTATACATGTCTAGCATGGCAACATTATGTGTGTTTTGCTATATAATTGAATTCGATCCGTCCCAAAGGGTTGTTGCTATGTTTTCATATAATAATAATAATAATATGAACATTTATATATCGCTTTGGTCCTCGGAGGCCGAGCTGACTCGACCATGGCTCTTAATACATGCCCCCCCCCCCCCCCCCCCCAGTATCCAGGTTCATGAGAAAAGCTATATCTCTATCAATCTATACTAAGTGTTTCAAGCTTGAATATATAACCAATGCGGTATTAGAAAATATTATAACAATATAGTCATGCGTTTCCAGGTATTTAGTAGACGACAGAGCAGGGGTGAGAGTAGCCTATCCGATAGGCATCGTGCTGTCTTGCAGGTTCTACAACCGGTACTGTATTAAACCGCGAAAGACTGAGTTTGAGCGGGGCAGCGCGAAGCCTATCGCCACTCGTGAACGTGAAAAGTTATATTTTCTTTTATTTACATAGAAAATCTTCGTAGAAATGCTACGAAGCCCATATTCATATGCCACAAGACCAGGTTGATCAGCTGTTTGTGGAGCCAGTTTACTAGTATTAGGCTCTCTCACAGCTAGCTAGCTCGCGATCGCATAGAGAATCTCCAAGCCATATAGAGCCTTGACTAAAGGCTAGGGTGAGAGTACTGACTTAAAAATAGTCCTTAGGGGGAAGCTGTCTCACCCCTGGTTCATCTAATCCCCCTGTATAACTGCCTCTAATCCCAGCCCATGAGTAAAGCTGTCGTCACCCATTACGGGTAATGACTCTGGGCCAGCCCAGCGCGACTGACCCGCGGGCTACCCGAAACGTGATCCATTAACTTTGCCAAACTTAGCCAAAATCACTTCAAGCTTTCACATTTGTCTTGAGTCCTATTGGGTTGGTTTTAAAGTGATCCATGTACTTTGTTAAATATTACCAGAAATGACATTTGAGACTTCAATCCTATACCAAAATTATTGTAAGATATGTCTGAATGATGTGTGAAAGTTTAATTGAAAAAGAACACTGCTTTCCTGGTTAAAAAAGCGAAAATTTGCGTCAGATCTTACAACTAATTCTGAGTTCTTTGCCGTAGATTCGAACGTGACCTTTATGACCGTCTGTAGATGGTCTTGAGCTAAATGATTTTCAATGAGATATATCTTCATAGTAAAGGGGACATTTGAACAAATCTAACCATATTTTATTACTCTCTTACCATAAGCTAAACAACACGGTAGAAGAGAAATGTGGAAGCTCAAAGTAATTTTCGTAGAGTTAGACAAAGTACATGGATCACTTTAATATAGTAACAGGAGACTGAAATGAGTATTGATCTTTCAAATGACTCCCTAATTATGGAGATATTTATGATTGAATGAAAACCGTTCCAGGAACGCCAATTGTAGTCAAAATCATTAGGCAGAAGGTGATATAATCTGACATCAATTTCACTTATCACCAGGAACAAAGTGTTCCTTTTTTTATGAAACTGTGTATAACGTCATTAAGAAGAATCTTACAATAATATTGGTATAATGAAAAAAGTCTTTAATTATTATCATTTTTTGGAGAAAATGAACTTGGATCACTTTAAACAAAACAAAGTCTTCCCCCGTTAAAGGGGTATTCCGGGCCTGATAAAACTATTCGTCATTTGAATAAGCAGAATAAGAGGCATAATTGGTGAAAGTTTGATCAAAATCGGACAAGAAACGCGAGAGTTATACTTATTTGAACATCATGTGGTAATGAGCGGTCGTTTCAAAATTGCCGCCATATGTAACATCATTGACGAGCAACTTGCCATGGCTTTAGTACATGAAAATACACTTATTTCTCATTTTCGTTGATATAAATTAATTTTTCTCTGCTTGTTTTCACGAATTCATAGAAGAATATCGATGGGCCAACCTCTCTAGAATTTGTAAGCTCATAAATTTGCTTTGTTATTAAGAAAATTTAAATTTTGTAAAAGTTCCATGTAGAAGTCAAAATGGCTGCTGCTCGCAAGTGACGTCACGATCGATAGCAATTTCGAACGATACTAAAAATCAGAGCAAAGTTCATCATGTCATAACTTTTTTATTGCTCTACCGTTTTGGATCAGATTTTCGATCATGATTCTTCATATTCACTTCATTTTATAGCAAACATCACATATCTGGGGTGGAATTCCGCTTTAAGTCTCCAGTTAAAAACATACGTAAATGCATGTTTCTGCTGATTAACAATCATATATATAATATGTTTCATGTTATTATCTATATATCCATTACGATATGATAACAATCTGCGTTGGCGTTCAAACTTTGTATATATCTTTAAAAACTAAGACCTGGATGTTGCAAAAGGGGTATCGAACGTTGAACTATGTTGTTATTTTGGCGAGGTATATAATTATGACAAAGCGTTATGCTATAGATAATAGTATGACAAATGTTTGGCACTGAACACACGACAACATTAAGCTTGTTGCCGCACCATGAGAACAGTCATGTAGTTTTCCAAAATAATGATAAAAAACTTCCAGTTCATTACGAGTTCATTACCCTATTCACTCCTAACCTTTTGCGAAAAAATCACTGGCGTATTTGAGGAGGTGATTTGGGTTGCAGCCCCCCGCCCCCCCCCCCCCCCCCCCCCCCCCCTCAGGAAGTTATATGGACATTAAATAAGTAAGTTAGGGACATTGATAAACCTACTGTTCAGCTTTCACCTCTTCCCATGTAGCCATATTAAATTGAGAAAATCAAGAGTCGCCCCCCCCCCCCCCCCCCACACTCAATTTTTAATTGGGGGCTCGGGCGCCCGTGTGAAGCATACTTATACGAGGCAGTCACGGTCATTGGTGATACAAAACGGAAGGGGAAGTGTGATCTTTGTGCAAACAGTTACATCATGGCATATGACATCACATTTACGGTTAATATTACTGTCACAATTGTTTTACGTCAATTGTTTTGGAGTCAACGTGAGCGTGGCCGATGATAGTTGCATGATATATCGTTCTGAGAGGATGGCACATCAATTAAAGTCAACTCTTGTATGACGCTGTCGAAATTTCACAGAACTTAATTAGATACTTTGTTACGTTCTATTTTCTGGGCCCCGTTGCAGAAAGACTTGCAATCGATTGTAAAGTTGCAATTAATTGCAAGTCAGAACAATTGTGACTAAATGCGCAAACCTGATTGGTTCAAATTTGCAAACCTATAGGCATCATACATCCAGAAACATAAAGTGCCAGAAAGTCATGAGGGTGTCGAGATGACATTTTAATCAGCTTGATTATTTTGTTTTGTTTTCATCGGGCTTTCCCAGACGCTGACCATGATGATACATTAAGGTATAGTCGTAACTAAAGATTGTTCTCATCATGGATTAATGGTATAAGTCCACTCTGGACTCCGCCTGTGAGGGTCTTAGAAGAAGGATGCGCAATTAGTAAGTTTATTACAGGATTACAAACTATATACTGAGGCAAGTATACTATAACACACCTCATGTGGACATTCGGCGAAGAAAGAACAGATGAACCAACACGTGTATCTATTTGTGGGACTGGGTTTGTCCACAACGCATCATCCCATTACGTGTATGACAGTACGGTGGCTATAATGCTAATACTCATCTGATTGTGAATGGGCATTCCCAAACATTATCTTTATAACAGTCATCATAATTAAAGTTTGTTTGGATGGATTAATGCCGAGTTTGATTCAGGGATGACAGTTGAATAATCATATTTATTTACGTCGATGGGCTTTCCCAAAACGTTGACCGTACATTAACCAGTCATTATCATGTTAGTAAACATGGATTAACCTTAAGTCAACACTAGACTGCGCCCATTATATTGAAGAAGGATGTGCAATAATCACTGTGTATTAGAGGATAACATTACCTTTATCATTCATGTATTTATTTATGTCAATGGGCTTTCCCAAAACGTTGACCATGGACTAACTAGTCAGAAGCACGATTTGTCAACATGGATCAACTTGAAGTCAACATCTAGACTGTGCCTATTATATTGAAGAATAATGTGCAATAGTCACTGTGTATTAGAGGATAACATTACCTTTATCATTCATGTATAGGTTTTCCCGCTCAATTTTACACTTTTATCAATCGAATTCATTAAGGGTCATTCATATTCACGCATTGCCGCGTAATCGTTGGTATCGGTCTTTCAAATTCCGAAAAAGTGCAAACGAATTCATGCATACGCATACGCTTTCGTGAATAGACAGACACAAGAGTTCATTTATGGGCATTCGAATTCGCGAATTTGCAATAGCGCCAGCATTAACTAAATGCCATTTTGAATGCCCATTGATGAAAAGGTATGCCCTTTGTGCGAATTCACTTGCTCCTACGTGATTTTGAACGACTCTTTACGAATTCGAATGCTGCTTTGACACGGCGATCGCAAATCGCGCGAATTCGTTTGCTCCTTATATCAATTTGATTGTCACAATCGCGAAATTGAGCGGGAAAACCTATATTATTATGTCAAAAGGCTTTCCCAAACCGTTGACCATGCATTTAAGGTAGTCAGATGCGCAGTGCTATCTTGCGAGACGTCTTGCGCACGGTAATTGGACACTTAAAGGGAAAGTTGAGTTTTGGTAGAGAGGGCGCTAGACTACTTAATTGGTTTGTGAGGTAATGAAAAACTGAGTGTAAAATTTGAAAGAGCATAATATTTAAACAATAAAATCATCTTTGTTTGATCAAAATCGGTTCAGAAACGGCTGAAATATCCATAAATATAACAATTTGTAATAAACCCGGGGCCCCGGGTTTATTAGAGAATTTTGAACCAGCCGTTAAAAATTCAAAAAAATGCTTCCTCTTTTCAAAAAAGTTACAAAATAGGTATTTAAATAGTTGTTGGTTATTTCTCTATCTAATCAATATTTCAACAAAGCATCACATGCACAATATTTTATTCAAAATGGTTGAAACCGATGAGTGTTTAGAGAGCGCCCTCTTACGTTTTAACGGCTCTTTTTGAATGATAACATGATCTTTACTACGTCATTTGTAATTTTGTGTTCCTTTCTAGTTATAACTATTAGTTTGTAATGTAATGATGCAGGTTTTGGTTACTAAAATTCAGTTTCACTAAAACTGTACTCTCCTTACCAGAACTCAACTATCCCTTTAATTTACATGATTTTGCCCGAATATTATGACATCCCGGGGGGGGGGGGGGGTACTCACGTATATTGGGTATACGGGTATGACATGCTCGAGTTTGCCCGAATATTTATAAGATTTATTAGATATTGGAGTTTTTTTTTAATATAGGCCTATATTATGTTATTGTCTTATATATTTATTGTATTTATATTGTTTTTACGTGTTATTGTATCAATCATTGTATATGTATTGTTATTTTTTATGTGTGTGGACCCATTTGAAAAGCAGCTATGCCGAAAGAGCAATCCACCCTATAAGAGGAAATACATAAATAAAATAAAAATAAAAACATGACATAGTGATTATCTCCGAATGTTACATGCTTTGCCCCAAAATTACATGATTTTGAGGTGCATATTACCGAAATATTGCTGCTTCCAAATATTGTGGGGGATGCGCAGTCCCCTTGACCCAGACCCCCCCCCCCCCCCCCCCCGCCCTACACCTCGTACACCTATGAATGTGGATAAACACCTCGACAATATGGACTGTGCCTATATCTATAGCTGTTAGATGGACTATTACAATTGTGTATCATTTTTAGAGGATTATATAATCATCATCATCATTATTATTTATGTTAGTACAATGGGCTTTCCCGAAACATTGATAATTACGATGAATGTCAACACAGGTTCGTAGTGCCCCCGGACTAGGTGTAGGTGTATATATTTATATATAGAAATGGTCATGACTGTACAAGATGATTAAGATCTTATGATTATTTATATGAATGGGCTTTCCCAAATAACCAGTCATCATTAAAATGTGAGTGAACCTGGATTAAGGTTAAGACACCTTCGCACTATACGCCCTTAGTCTGGAGGACGGATGGGCCATTAGTATTTGTATTAGGAGATTAAAAACAGACTTAGGCCAAAGCGTTGACTTTACAGTGATCTGGTGATAGCTCTATATACGCCCGGAGGCCATTAAAGTGATCACGAATGTATTCGATGATTAAGATATTATGATTATTTCTATCAATGGGCTATCCCAAATGAGGCTGACCATACATTACATCTACCAGTCATGTTAGTGGACCTGGATTGTTTTGGGGGATTAATGTCAACTCAAGCCTGTACAACTCCCGGACTAGAAGAAAGAAAGACTATTGCAATTAGCATGACTGCATTAGCTGATTGATATCTTATGATTATTTACATTATATCAATGGGCTATCCCAAATAAAGTTGACTTTGCATCAACTAGACATCATTAAAGGAGAATTCCGGACGAGTTTTAACAAAACTTAGTATATTGGAAATAAATATAGGGATGTGCTTGAATATTTTCAGGATTTGACTCACTTTGGTTGATTTCTAAGAGATTTTTTTAATGTCATTAACTCTGCGGAAATTATTAACTTTTTTCATACAAAATTGTGTTTATTGACCTAGAATATCTGTCTTTCAATCATTAGAAGCTTTAAATCGTGTGGAAGTCCACTTTAAAATGTTAGTGGAACTACACCTTAGCACTACGCCTTGGTCTATAAGGCGGATGGGTCATTAATTAAAAACAGACTTCTGATTAATGACTTAGGCCAAAGCGTTGACTTTACATTGATCGCTCTATAATGTATACGACCGGACCGTGAAGAAGGGGAGGCAATTAAAATGATCACAAATGTATTCGATGATTAAGATATTATGATTATTTATATCAATGGGCTATCCCAAATGAGGCTGACCATACATTGCATCATCCAGTCATCATTATGCATGTTAGCGAGTGGACGTGGATTGTTTTGGGGGATTAATGGCAACTCAATTCCGTACTACGCCTGGACTAGACGAATGAAAGGCTATGGCAATTATCATGACTGCATTAGCTGATTGATATCTTATGATTATCTATATCAATGGGCTATCCCAAATAAAGTTGACTTTACATAAACTAGTCATCATTAAAATATTAGTGGAACTGTATTATAATGTTAATACACCTTCGCACTACGCCTTGGTCTAGAAGGCGGATGGGCCATTAATTAAAAACAGACTTCTGATTAATGACTTTAGGCCAAAGCGTTGACTTTACATTGATCGCTCTATAATGTATACGACCGGACCGTGAAGAAGTGGAGACAATTACAATGGTCACGAATGTATTCGATGATTACGATATTATGATTATGTATATGAATGAGCTATCCCAAATGAGTCTGACCATACATTGCATCAACCAGCCTTCATTAACATGTTAGCGAGTGGACGGGGATTGTTTTGGGGGATTAACATGGCAAATCAATTCCGTACAACGACTACCAGAAGGAAAGGCTATTGCAATTAGCATGACTGTAATATCGTATATGGTTATATACGAATGGGCTATCCCAATTAAGTTTCACCATAAATTAACCAGTCATCATTAAAATGTGAGTGGACCTGGATTAAGGTTAATACACCCCTGCACTACGCCTTCATCTGGAAGACGGATGGGCCATTAGTATTTGTATTAGGAGATTAAAAACAGACTTCTGATTAATGACTTAGGCCTAGGCGTTCGCTGTGATCGCTCTATGTCGATAAACTATTATTATGAATGTCTAATTTGGTATATAGGGTTTGGGAGAGGGATATCCCACTGACAGAAATTATCATGATGATTAAAATGTCATCGCTGCGCTGTCATGCACATTATGATGAGTAGAAGACGAACACTGGACATGCCCAGACCCACAAATAGATACACGTGCTGGGATCAACCGGTCATGCATGATATTATACATCCCTAGAAGCATACTGCTGGTCGGACTATTTAGGTTCCTTTTCACACGCTTTTCAAGCAAAAATCAGCGTTTTAACGCGTGATTTCGACTTGTTATATTTTTACCAGGTGTAATGAAAGAGCAAACCGAGTATATTTCAACACACGATAATTATCCCAATAACACTTCTAGAGAGTAAACGTATTATAATACCAATGGGAACGTTCCAACTCATCCCCTTAAAGCCTTATCATACCAAAGCTATGATATTATATATATGTATTTGGTGATTGATACAGATGTGCACCCAATAAGGTCATGGGATTTTTTTCCCTAACCCAAAAGATGATGTGGATATTACATTTGTAAAACTAATAATTACATTACTATAATAGTTCGTGGTGATAAGTATTTTTAAGTAATACAAGAGATAAGTACTACTCAAGATTGCAAGAAGTAGTAATATTACTTTTATTATTATAATCAATACCATTTTTATGATGATTATGGTCGTCATATTCATCAGCACACATTATGGTATTACCTTTCAAATCAATCATTATCAACATTGTCATTACAAAATGTCTTACAATAAACAATGAATAGCATAAAACTAATGAAAAAGGAAAGCTGCAACACTTTATTTTACATTATATAATATATATGCAAGTACACACAATCGTATACATTTAGACAAACATAAATAAACGCACGCACACACACACACACACACACATACACACACACACACACACACACACACACACACACACACACACACACACACACACACACACACACACACACACACACACACACACACACACACACACACACACACACACACACACACACACACACACACACACACACACACACACACACACACACACACACACACACATATATAAAACATAACACGCGAAATTTGTAGAAATTAGGAAATTTACCAGGCACCCTAATAATAACAGCTTATAGTTTTGAACATGAATATGAACCAGAAGCTATTAAAAACTATTAACAACCTCTGACGGGCCACAATCGTTTAGCAATGTTCCCCTCCTCAAATTAAACTAATAATGAAAGGGTGGTTTACTCATATCTGACACCTTAAGCCCCGACTTCCGAGGGCTGGTAAATCCAGCCACCGTATGCAGGGGGCTTACTCACAGCTCATAGGGCCGTTCCTACTGGCGTGACAGGGCTGGGGGATACAGTAATTTACCGATGACACATTGCGGTTACGGCATGACAGTTTCTCCTATGATAACGATTAGCCTTCCTTACCCCGAAACTAAAACACTGACTAAAATATTAAGTAACTTAACATGTGAGGCCTATGTGCTCAGTTTGCAGTAAGCGACTGGCACGTGCGTCTGAAAGACAGTGCGCGTGAAGGGTAATCCACTGTGATGGTGAGGGGTAAGACGAGACGTTTTTGGACCGCAGCGCGGCTATATAAGAGCCCCTACTTCCCCTTACCCAGACATTCAGCTCAGTAGCTAGACTCGAGGAAGAGAGGATATTGAGCTAGTATACTTTGAGAAGAGTTATCAGTAGAGTAGTGATCATGGCTTTCCTAAAGCGCTCTCTCGCCCGGCTTGATCTTCTCTTCAAGCCGAAGAAACCCGAGAGCCGGACAAAGTTTTACGAGTGCGTCGAGAAGGTGATCGAAGCACGGCGAAGCGGGTGCATCGACGAAGATGGCAACATCGTCAAACCCTTGGATGACCTCCTCAAGAAAAATGAGGAGAAGGAGCTAGAAATGGAACGGGAGGCGGTGCACGAGGATTCAATCAAGGAAATACCAGCACAGGATGATTATCATGAGTATGAATTACCACCAGGAATACCTGGGAGGATTCCCAACTATCGGGTGTCCATCGTGGAACCCCGTCCGAGGCCCCGAGCAAGGCTCATCAAGGGTGTCCCACCGACCTATGTCCGACCGGACAAGCTCCGCGAGCAGAAGGAGAAGGAAGTCAGGAGGAGAGAGGCAAATCAGCCGCAGAACAAGCAGCCGTATCTGCGAACGCGCCAGAAACAAGCGCGTCGAGTTTCCCCCGTCATCGTCGACGGAAAGATTACGCCGAGTCTCATCAGGCCTCTAAACTCTAGCGAGGAGGAGATGGACGATGAGATGGCGATGGTAATTCACCGCATCAACCCCAGGATGGGCCGTAAGAGCGATCGAAGGAGGATCACAGCGGTGTCCAACCCGACTTACAGGGAGAGCTTCCCGCTCCCTGAAGAAGATGACGGATCGGAGGGCTACGCGTCAGCCAGCGAGGTTGACCACTTCGAATTCAACCCGACGGCTTTCCTGGAGCGCAACCGGACCTCGGGGAACCCCCTCCACCACCATGTGCACCGGCGCCACGGTCATTCCAGCGTGCTCTCTGAGCACTCGAGCGACGAGTGCGGCGACGACTTTGAGGAGTCTGCGGCGTCGAGGCGCGTCAGGTTTTCGGACGACGTTCAGGAGATCGAGAACTTCCTGCCAAGCAGTGGTGACGACAGTACTTTAACTGGCGGGGTCGTACCGGATCCCATTGCCCTCCCCGTCCACACCAAGATCGACCTCTTTGAGAAGGTGAGCACGTGCTACGCCAAGGCAACAGCAGTAGCACCGATTCCACCACAGCCTCTGATGAACCGCCACAGCGACCCAGGCCCAAGGATACCTCCTCGGCCAGTTCTATCGCGGCTCCAGAGCACTGTCACGAAGGAGAAGGTGGTCATCTTTGAGGAGCTGTCCAACCCGCACCACAGACCGGTGCCACCACCCAGGCCAAGGAGGAGAAAGCTCGAGAACAAGATGAACGAGACCAAGAAGAAGATCAACTTCTTTGAGGAACTCTCCAAAGGCGCCCCCTGCACCTGTCCAGCGTCGCCGCCGCTCAACCACAGGGCAAGTACGCCGAATTTGTAAAGGAAACATTTTTTGTATCAACGGTGCTTTTTATACAACTTTCTACTTTTTATATGACACTTTTCTATAAAAAAAATAAAATAAAAAAAAGTGAGGGACTTGCATTAAACTCGTCTAACTGCCAGTCAGACACAACCATCTGAACGCTGTAGACTGTTGATAAGCAAGATGCAAGTGAAGGAACATCTTGTGTGCTCAAAGATCGATTCGCGGTGGACGTTACTGTTACTTTTGCATCGTTTTGGAGTGTTTCAGAAGTATGGAAGTACTCTTTTTACTATTTGTCTGCGAATAATGATTGCCTAATGAACAGTGAAACCGGATGTCAAATGGAAAATGAACAGCCGGCTTGTGGCCTGTGGATGTTGAGCGTTTTCTTCGTCGAAGTTCTGGGAATGTTCGAGCATCATTTCGAATACCTTTTGCGTCCAACTGGAGGAGAGGGAAGAGGAAAAGGATGAGCCAGCTTTGAGTAATATTGTCTTAAAGAAGGAAAAAAAAACCTACATCATGCTGCCGTAAAATTAACCATGTTAATAAGTATCACAATGTGAATGTCTGTCATGTCTGTTGAAATAGCCATTGTTAGTATTACTGCCTGTAAAATGTTAATGTGACCAGTGATTTCATTCTTTAAAATGTCATCTTCTCTGATGTGTTGTACAGTTCAATTGCTGTTGTGGCCAAACACTCTATAAGATAATTATAACCCTACATTGTATAGTACCAATGCTATTTGTAAAATGCTTATGTTAGGTATTGTCAGGATAGTTACATGTAATCTAAATCACCATCACAATGTATATTAAGCCTGCTTGTATACAATCACACGCATTTAGAAAATGTCTAAAAATGCTGCCGAACGTTGTCCATTCCGTAAGATCTGTTTAGAAAGAAATTTAAACCGTAAGTTTACATTATTTTTGTCTTAAATTTGTATAGAACCAAAAGAAAATGTCAATTGTTTCTTCAATGATACAATTGAACAAGCGTCTAACTTTAACTCGCTAATCATTATAGCTTTTTTCTAAATAAACAAAAGCACCCTACTTTATTCAAATCGCCTTGATTTGTGAATCTGCAAATTACAACGAATGCCATCTGAAAACGAAAGTAAAGAAGAAGAAGAAAACCCCTCGGAGGTTGATACAAACTGTCAAGAGCGATTAAGCGAACATGGTGAGGGGAACCTATTTCGCCTTGTCATTAGCGAAATTAGTTAAGCTGTCTGTTGCGCGTATAATTCAATAAAGCGCGGTTAAACGGACTAGGGTCACTTCCCTTTGTTTCTAAAAGGGGCTCCTTCCTAATTCCTACCAATAATTACTGCGATCTTATGAAACTTGGCTTGTCAAACGTTAATATATTAATGCGGCATTCTGTATTTGCAGCAGTAAAGAATCCATACAATTGTTATAAAGTCTCTTTTTTGAATCACGATGTTCATCGTCAGAAATGCAATATTTCGATACCTGCAGAAATTAGAATATTAGGCATACTTCGATTAAAAACAAATAGTAGTGAGAGAAAAACTGCGAAACTTATGCGCATTTTGTTGACATCAGAGATTGTCAACACACACATACGAATGTATCCTTATTCGGTGTTACGTAATAAGCGAACATTATTTGACCAGTGGCTTCATGTGTCATGAACGAGCCAAAGGCATAGCCGATGCTAGCCGAGTAACTTCCGTAGAACTATAAATAATTATTGCATCGAAGTAAATTAATCACGAGGTATAAGTCGCCTTAGTATACAGTTGCTATATATTAGTGTCCTATATTAAGTAAAGTGTTACGGTAAACTTAATTTCCCCTTACAATAAGTATATTCGACGTTAGGCAATATGTAGCGAAAGCGATAAACATGTAAATATTGTCTTCATTAGGAGACATGTTTCTTTGATTGCCTACATTGCCTCGTCATGATTTTAAAGATAAATTTAGAAAATATATTTTATTTTGGATGTGATCCAATTAGGATAGTGTTGCCCTGCAGAGGCAAATGTTTAAATGTTTAGTGCCATTCGTTCTTTCTACAGGCCTATTGGCTATTCATAGATTCAAGGAATTGGTCATTCATACACTAATGTGTCATTAAAACATATGTGGTGTTCTATGGTATCAAAATAAGTATCTATGTTATAGATATATAGAATACCAAATTTTGACCTCATCGTAAAATGTTTAAACAAAAAAATCAACCGACGTATCGTCACCTAAAAATGTTAACCAATACTTCTCAGCACGGAACATAGCGTGTTGCATACCTTTAAACGCGGTTCTTTATGGTCCTATATATTATTAATAATTAACCTTCATGAGTTCCAAAACATGACCCTTTGGTTAGTACGCACACAGACACACATCGACCCCCTGTCTGGTACTAAAAGGGATAACCTCGGACTCGTATCCTGTATACCAACCCGGTAGCTGCATTATGTTTGAAGGAGAGGGTTTAAACATGAACATGGTTAATGCGAGCGAGGGCGGAAGCAGTTAGTTTGCGGTGAATTATATGCAGGGGCAAACTCGCACCCCTGTGAGATAGTAAATCGCTGGTGAGTCAGGACTCGAATCGGTTTTGACATCCAGAGCAACAAAAAAAAACACTTAACTTTCGATGTTCACACTTTACTTAATAATAGTTTATCAAGATAAAACACGCTACTGAAAAATGATAAAGATATCACCCTATGACTACAACAGATAAGATAGTATTTCCGATTAGTCAGTTGTAATTAACAAAGTTTTATAACGAGTATTTTTAATAACGTATTACAAAAAGCTTTTGTTTCGCATCCCCTGATAACAGTTCTAAATGTCAAAATGTTTTTAAGACTGATCGATTGAATCGAAATGTGCACTTCGTTGACGCAATATCACGCCAATTCCAAACATAATTATATTTAATCTTTACATTAATTGAACTCATAATTTTGTCAATTTGTTACACGAGCATACTAAGTTCAAGTCAATCATGGAAGCTTGGAAGATACATGCCACCCTGGGACCTACAAAGAAGTGTCCGAGGCTATGAGATATTTGTTAACTATTTATAACTAACTCCACATAAAAGTACGTCTAATTTTAAAGTCTTTCCATGTGGTTTTGATTCCGCCATTAAATATCTCCCAGGTTGTCTAAAATAAAATAAAGCGCCCTTACCGAGCAGACGCCCTTACCACGTTTATGACCCCTTACGTGTGAAATGATTATATAGTAAATACACGGTACACAGAGGTTCCCGGTGTTTTGGGAGTTAAAGTCCCCATCCGCCTGGGAACCGTGTGTGTCACCTTTAATCTACATTAAAGGGGTACGGTCGCCCATGTCTGCCTGTCCCTCCTCCCTTCCGCCCGTACGTCCGCGTCTGACATGTCCAAGTCCCACGTTCAGGGCACGCAGAATGCTCTAGCTGGATTCACAATTTACTGATTATTATGTTATGTAATCATGTTAATCAGCTTGCAATATATCGGTCAGTGAGCTGATACATGCGCACAATATTGTGGAAGGTGGTATAGGGTGGTAGTTGCTTCACAGTGCATTGTATAGTGCATGCATGAGTATTAGGATAAGTATACGTAGGGAAGTTAAGTAATCGCGCGTTATGTTGTTCTTTAACTCGCTTCAAGAAAACGATCCGTCGATCTTGCACGTAGACCCAACCCATACCCTAGCCCGAAACCCGGCAAGTAATTCACTCGTGATTGGATTTCTCATGGGCACGTGACTACTGTCATCACGAATTGTATCTAAGAGAAAACCGCATCTCTCCCGTGAGAGAAAAGTAAAAGTGATGGGTGAAAAAATGAAGCCCACGCAAATTACAGACAGGAGAAGTTTAACATGTTTAAAGTTATAAAAGATAATTTGAAGAAAAATAACGTCCTAGAACTTTAAATGACGTGATGAACATAGCAAATTCCAAGCCGGTGAGAAAGTTAAAATTGGAAGCAAGTTTTTAGTTTTAAAACAAATATATTTATAGAATGATAACGTGAAAAGGGAATGAAAACCCTCAAGAATTATAGACGCGAATAGAAGTGAAATGTCCGCCGGCGTGGGATTTGAGGAACTGCGTCCGAGGGACCTGGTGGGGCTAATAATA